>JAMQGT020014069.1:0-198239 GCA_024447675.2 Pterophyllum scalare
TTACTGGTCCCAAATCTGCCAAAGCAGTGGGACATTGATGGTCAGACATTTCTGTTTTTTTTTATGGTGACTGTGTTTCTGGTCAGGTTGGTGTAGATAGTGGTGAGTTTATTGATAGTGGTGTCCTTGTTAGTTTAGAGAGTGGGCTGAACAGAATGTTGGCACAGTATACTACATGCTTATTTACAGTATGTGGTAATACATGTGCCATCATCTCTGAAAATAGTCAGTATGCGGTCATTGACTCGCATGCAAGGAGTGCAACAGGGATGGTGGATCCTGAGGGCACCAGTGTTGTAGTTTATTTTACCTCTGTTAGAGAATTGATAACTCACTTTAAACGTTTAGTCTGTAGAGTTTAATGTAAGCAGCAAGGCTTTTGAGATCACTGGAGTGTCTATAATTATTGACAGTGATTCACAGAGTGAGTTGGTACACGGGACAGTGCAAAGTGTAAAACATGCCAGTCCATCTGCTAATGTAGAAGTAAATGATAGTGATTCTGATGTTGTCTTTGCTGGGGAAGAAGTGCATGAAATGTGCTATAGTCCGATTAGTGACGAGATTTGTAAGGTTTTATGCAATCTTGTAAATGTAGAATATGAAAAATGTCACGCGACACCATTGAGTGATAGTCTTCCATTAGGACTTCCTTGTCTAAAGGAACCAATAGCACCTGATGGTAACTGTTATTTCCGTGCCATTTCACAGGCAATTAGAGGAACTCAAAAAAATCATCGGAAAATTAGAATAGCTCTTGTTAAAGAGTTGGAGCAAAATGCTTCAAAATACCAGAGCTTCTTGCGTCCGCGTTTTTCTTCAGTACAAGATTATATTTCAGAGAAGAAAATGCATAGTGTAAATAGTTGGGCAACTGAATTAGAAATACAGGTTACAGCTGATTACCTAGGCATCGATGTATTCACTTTTCTTGATGGCTGATGGGTTAGATATCATTGTAGTACAGAGCGTTTGTGTAGTCAGGCCATCTATTTAGAAAATCAGAGAAATCATTTTTAGACAGTTGTATGTGTTAAACAGCCAAATAATCATAATTGTTACCAATTTTGTGAAATCAGTAAGGCATGTGCATTAGGTTATAATATTAGATCAAAACTTACATCAAAAACTCACAATAGCTCTTTACTGTTAACAAAAATGAGTAAGTTAACACAGTCTACATATGTAAGAAAAAAGATAAAATTACAAAAGAAAATCACATACAAGGAAGATGGTGTTTTCAGAGAAATGTGTAAACAGAAACATAGAGAAAACCTTAAAAAGAAATATAAAGAACAGGAACTGTATAAAGCCATGTGTATAAGTAAAATGAAACAAAAGTATCAAACTATGAAAGAATTAGTGAAAGCACGGAGCAAACAAAAATATAGAATGGATGAAGTACATAGAGAAACCAAAAAATCAGTGAGTAAAGATGTATCTGACCCTGGACTAATCTTATTCTTCTCTCTACGGTTATTGTACAACCCATCTCCCAACAATACAGTTTGATCTAAATCCTCCTGCTGCCATGAAAACACAGTACATTGTACATGTTTTGCAAGGCCTATAAGTGCTATAGCCATACACTGCAAACCTGCATGCTCAAACAAATTGTTACCCTGGTGAAATGAGCCTCTAATGTTATCTGGGAGACGACGACACTTCTCTGATTCTGACCCACACTCTACACTAGTGTTACTGTCAAAATCACGCTCTACAAGCTTCTGTACTTCTGCGCAATCTGAACCAAAGGATAATTTTATACCATCACCCTCTCCAGACACGACAGAAACATTCTGACAGCAAACACAAGACACAGGATCAGTCTCCACATGGCGTCTGGCTTTCCTTAAGGTGCGCAGTCTCCCCCTCGCCGTCTAAAAAAAAATTTAAAAAAATGCATCAGAGTTAGCAAACATGAAACACAAAATATTAAATAGAGTAATTGCAAATATACTGTAACTTTTATTCATTTTACAAACTACACATTTTTATACACAGACTTTAAACGTGTAAACCCTTTTATTTCAGGTCAGGAGTTTTAAAAAGACATTATGTAATATTTTGAGTAAATGCTAAACTTCAGGTTACTGGAAGAGAATATTAAAGTGCAGGGATTGTGCAACCTCAGTGTTGTGTGTGCATCAGTATACTCAGTCACAGTACAAGATACAAAGACAAGTGGCTATAGATGTGTGTATAGACATTGTTATATAGGCTATAACAGAATAAAATAAATCACACATTTTTATGTTATGTCATTTATTGCACTGGAGAAAGGTCTCGTTGACAAAAATCTCTTTTTTCAAGACGATCCTGGCTCCTGGCGTGATGGAATCAGAAGAGTTATAGTAAAAATTTTCAAGAGGATTCACACATCAAAACATGAAACATGGGTCGCATATGAGTGTGGAATATAAAGCCTAAGAAAGCATTTGTAAACAAAGAGCAAATATGAGTGTCTGCAGGTTGACAGTGAGGGACAGCTCGCAGCACCATTTGCATTCACTGAAGGACACCATATCCACAACCAATAATAAAACTTGGACAGTGACACACCAGTCTATTTCATTAAAATGTTTTTTCAGATGCAGTCCAAAAAACTAAAACTTCAAGACTTTATGAAGTCTTTGAATTACTGTTGGACAGAATGATAGGGAACTATTTATTATATACCAACCTGGTCCTTCACCACCACAGCAGCAGCAGACACGGCAGGCACCTCAGGACTGGTAGGCAACGTCAGTGTCACCCTCTCAGAGTCCGTCTCCAACTAGGTAAAAATATGGGATAACAAATCTTCTATTGACATATTGAATCTGCCAGGAATCTGTAACAACTCCACACCTCCTGCCTCCACCTGAGAATGTTTTAATTCATCCATTTCATCTTGCAACAGCCCTGAAAAACATTGTTATATTCATTTCAGTTAGAATTTTACAAACCTGCCGCTTTGGCTGACTGCTCTTGGAGGCAACAGCTTTTTGCTGTCTCACACAGGGTGCCTGGCAATAAAAAAAAAATTAAACATAAATATTCTGAATAATAAAAGGTATTACTTTAAAAAATAAGTAAATTCCACCATTTGAATGCTGAAGAAATCACCTTTCCAGTAGGAAAGCTGGCAGCAAACTCCACAGAGTCAAGGTCTGATGGGAACACCTTGTCCATCTCCTCCAAACTGTCTGCGCTGACAGGGCACAGAGGGATGGAAAGAACTTCATCCCCCTGAGAAAATTAAGACATTATTGATTAAAATGAGCCCAAAAATTTACAATACTAAAACAAAAATGAAACACACATTTAACAAACCTGTTTGTCGTGAAGCAGCCGCCTCTTGGGATCCCCAGTGGAGTGGGTAGGGCTCCCGGGCCGCTTCTTTTGTAGGAAAAAACCAGTAGGGTTTGATTAATTATGTGGTCATTAATAAACATGAATAGCATTTTTACCAGGCGTAAATCTAACCTTCTTGCCCTGTCCGACAAGCATGCACTCAGAAGGGTGTGGCCGTGGCAGAGGATCGGGGCCTGTCACGACCAGCTTTGGTGCAACCCTTCTAATGGGCGGGGCCTCCTGACAGACCATAGGCGGGTCCGTCTGGGCAGATACAGAAACTGATGTTATTTTTAAGTCACCAGTGCTCCCAAAACATGAGCACAGAATATACAGTATCTTGTTGAGGGTGAATTACAACCAAATGAGTTTTTATTCTGGACTCTTAAAAATACTGAAACTGCACATACCTGGTCTGGCACCACCACAGGTGAACAAGTGGAAGGTGATCTGGGCTTCACCTCCACACCTCCTGCTTCCACCTGAGAGTTTTTATTCATTAATTTTATCTTGCAACAGCCCAGAAAAACAATGCAATTTTGATTTCAGTTAGAAATTTACAAACCTGCCGCTTTGGCTGGCTTGTCCTGGAGGATTTTTGGCGTGTCATACGCCGGGGCGCCTGGCAAGAAAAAAATTCAACATATAAATATTCTGAACAATAAAAAGCTAGACTCGAAAAAACAGAAACACTCCACACTTTGGATGCTGAAGAACTCACCTTTCCAGTAGGAAAGCTGGCCGTAAACTCCACAGAGTCAAGGTCTGATGGTGACACCTTGTCCATCTCCTCCAAAATGTCTGCGCTGAAGCGGACAGGGCACAGAGGGATGGTGGAAACTATATCCCCCTGACAAAATTAAGACATCATTGATTAAAATGAGTCCAAAACCTTACAATACTAAAACAAAAAATGAAATACACATTTAACAAACCTGTGGGTCGTGAAGCAGCCGCCTCTTGGGATCCCCAGTGGAGTGGGTAGGGCTCCCGGGCCGCTTCTTTAGTATGGAAAAACAGTAGGGTTTGATTAATTATGTGTTTATTAATAAACATGACTCTAGCATTTGTACCAGGTGTAACTGTCACCTTCTTGCCCTGTCCGACAAGCGTCCACTCAGAAGGGTGTGGCCGTGGCAGAGGATCGGGGCCTGTCACGACCAGCTTCGGTGTAACCCTTCTGACAGGCGGGGCCTTCTGAGACACCGTGGGTGGGGTTGGAGCGGGTGGTGTCTCAGAAAGCTGCAGGAATGAGACAGTCCATATCAGGTGACCAAGGATGTCCATTCCCCCGTCTGTATCACTCAGATGGACCTGCAAAAGAGACAATAGAAAAACATTATTTTGTGTTTTTATGCTTATTTTTGAATTGACATAAATCAAATATGCTATGTTACTCACGCCATCTCTAGCCCACAGGTGCAGTCGGTCCATCGGGAAGTGTTCAGCAACTGAGTAATACTTGACACCTTCAGGAACACAACTATGGTTAGCAGAACACTTGATAAAATATTGTTTTATTTGTTCCACTAGTAGTTCACGGAAGATCTTAAAATTAAAGTATACACACTCATGCGTGCTGCAACACGATGGTACTCCTGGCTCAAAAGGGTCTGAAGTTCCACCTCGACATTGAGGCGAGGCGGAAAGTCCAGGACAACAACCTAAAAACAATATCACATATTGTTAGTTTCAAATGAGAGTCACCAACATTTTTAAAATACTTGTTAAAATATATACAAACCTGTTGCCAGCGGCTGCAGACTGTAGCAAGATACCGACCGAAGTCGGCTGCAGCCTCAGTGATGGTTCTGCTGGCAGTCAGGTTGTTGGAGGGAGCGAGCACCACCACAAGAGAAGGAGTCCG
The DNA here is from genome assembly GCA_024447675.2 of Pterophyllum scalare. Lineage (NCBI taxonomy): Eukaryota > Metazoa > Chordata > Actinopteri > Cichliformes > Cichlidae > Pterophyllum > Pterophyllum scalare. Next base: position 5,204 of record JAMQGT020014069.1, read on the forward strand.
ATCGAGCTCAGTGTGAACGAACTCCTTCTCGAGCTCTGCAGCGCTCGCGCCAGGTGTGGAGCTGATCCCGAAGGACAGGCATCCCTCTGGCAATGCCACAAATCCATCCACAAAGTGGCGCAGATGGGAGTCTCCAATAACAAACACAAACTGACAAATGGCATAATTTTGGATGTTAATCACACTATTTCACACATCTTCTGCCTATATGATTCTTTTACTGTTGAACAGCTATCATACCTTCTTGTTGGGAGACTCTGGCTGAATGACCAACTTGTGGCTCTTCTTAGTGAAGGGGGAGGTTGGCCAAGGCCGCACATGGTGACGGTAACCAGTACCACGCCCTTCAACAACAGACATGAGACTTTGAAATCTCAGTAACAATTTGAATTCACAGTATTCACAAACAGAACAGATACATACGTGTGGGGACTTTCTCCCTAGCCATCAGAGAGCGCACAGGAGCAGCAGCGAGCCGCTCTGCCACTCTCCGCTTCATCGCCTGGGAGCGACGATGAGACTTCCCACGAGGCATTCTGAAAGCATAAAAAAAAGTCTGGTTAAAAATGATGCTCCAAACGCTGAAAAACTTTATTAAATCAAGCCTAGTATATTGTCTTTATTCAAATTAAAACCTAACAGTAACTCACAGGGATACATTTTCATATAAAAATTGTTCTGAGACATTTTCATTCATCAGTGTTAAAAAGACTGACCTTCAAAACGGGGGTCTTGAAGAATGTGCAGGTAGTGTTATTCTGAAGATTAACTCTTAATATAAACAGAAAGACAAACACACACCATTAAAATACAGTCATGTGAATGCCAAAAATGGTAGAATGATGAAATGCTGAAATGAAGAAAACACACAGGTCACTGAAAATTCACCCAGGGCTTTGGCTGACTGCTTTTTACTCCAGGCGACTTATGCTGCACTTTTCCCAGCAGATCCATGCTGTCATGGTCCCTGGCAGTGATGTCCTTTTTTTCCTACTCCTGTTCCTCCCCCTTGTGTGTGGCTGTATGTTGGTGGGCGCGGTTTTGGCTGGTGTCTCCTCCCCCTCGATCAGCTGTTCTCACCTGTTTCTGATCATCTCGTTGTCTAGCTCTACTTAAGCGGGCAGCAGGCTTCCACCCGTCGCTGGATCGTTGACTGTGAACCAGTTAGTTTCGGCCACCATCTAGCGTGTGGCTCCTGTGTCTTTGCTGTGACTTACCTGAGTTTCTTTCGTGCAGATTCCTCCCTGGCCGAGTGGAAACCCACCTGGAACCCGCAGCTCCATCACCTGCCGACGCCCACCGAACGACCCGATCTTCTTATTCCCGGAGCTCAACCCCTTTTCCCTCTGCTCCCCAAACCCGCCTGCCCTGGTCACTGTGAATAAAAACCGTGCACTAAACTGAGTCCTCTGCATCTGCTTTTGAGTCCGCAGCACCTCCTCCGTGACACATGCAGCAATTTCTAAGTATGTTTAGTACGTAGCATTAAGAATAACATTAGTCAGCTGGTATTACTAGCTGTTCAATTGCAAGGTATACTCAAGCCCATTAAGGTGTCCCATAAAATGCATAAACTCAAAAATACACCATACAATCATCACTTTTAAATGCTCCTTTAAATAACACTGCAGCGACCATAAAAAATCAACCTGAAACCAGAAAAGAAACTTCCAGCGTCTGGGACATATAGGACTAGTAAAATATTAAATAAGTTGGCATAAACAGTGCAATCAAATGAACCTCCAATGGAATTACGAGTACACAAGAATACATTTTGAAAAACCTAACAAAGAGAAGAAATCATCCAGCCAGTTCAAAAGCTAATTTTATTTTAACGTTAAATTAATAATAAAAGAAAAAAAAATCACATACACATTATAAACTTAGTGATTCAATTTGCCCACTTTCAAATGCTCTTTTAATTACTAACCCCAGGTGACACATGTAGAGGTCAGGAAAAATGATCAAATCTGATCTAAAAGATGTCACATTTTATCAAAACAATACCAAATAATACCAAACAATAATAAACCAGCACTAACTCTGGTGAGAAACTGTCACCTAATGACTTGGCATAGACATGTAGTCAAATCAATCTCCAATGAAATTACAAGTACACAAGAACACTCTTTATAATCCCACAGAGACCGGGTGTAAAGCAGCACTAACTCAAGTCACAAAAACTTTCACCTGACCACTAGTTTCCAGAAACTTCAGTTAAACAATCAACATGGCACAGCACAGTGGAGTCATTCTCCCCATTTGCAGAACTACTGAAAGTAAATTTTACAGACACACAAATGAGAGAAATGTGCTACCTTTTCATCTGTATTTGATGGAAAACCTTAAACAGGCCATTGCTCAATAAGAACAGTCTTAGAAAACCTGACTCCATAAATGTACAGTCATACCATGAGCTACAATTACACCTTGTCTGTGCATATGTCTGTGAGGAGAGAGAGAGAGAGAGAGAGAGAGCGAGGTAGCGAGAGAGAGAGAGCGAGAGAAACAAAGTGCGTGTTGATACATCCATTATTCACTTAAACCTCACAAAGAGAAAAATAATCAATCAGTTCAAAAGCTATTTTTTTATAGATAAGCCACAGAGCTATATTCATCAAATTTCCCACTTTTATGCACTCTGATGCACCTTTAACTAAACACAGGTGAGTGAGACTGTCTACTGTCTGTGTGTGTGTGTGTGTGTGTGTGTGTGTGTGAGAGAGAGAGAGAGAGAGAGAGAGAGAGAGAGAGAGAGAGAGAGAGAGAGAGACATTAAATTTCCTGAAACAACCAATGTCGGCTGGCATAGACTCCAGCGCCCGTGAACCTGTACAAGATAAGAGGAAGAGAATGGATAAATGGATTAAAGATGTTGTCATGGCAATGCCCGAAATGCTCCAATAAAAAGATTATCATTTAAATTCTCATAAATTCATGGAACTTGGTACAAACACTAAGTCAATATGATCAAAAATGTCAATCACCTATGTCATATTTTAAGATAAGATCATACTTTAATGATTCCGTGACAGGGAAATTAGTCCATTACAGCAGCTCACTGCAGAGAAGAGGGATGAATAAAAACTGAAGTAAAAGAAAAAAAGAAAAACTGTGTGTGTGTGTGTGTGTGTGTGTGTATATATATATATATATATATATATATATATATATATATATATATATATATATATATTCACACATACATATACATCAGAAGTATATATACAGATATCAAAACACAGTATACATTTGTGGCCGGTAAAGTATGCAGCATACAGAGTATGAATGTTGTTTGTTGAGAAACAAAAGTATGCTGCATACTTTACACACACATTCTTCACATCTCCTTGAACAGAAAACCTGCAAATAAAAATGTTGTGATATGTAAGATGTTGCCATGGGGATGTCCTAAATATGACAACTTTTTCTTTGAGACAGCCAGAAACTTCTTTACAATACTTCATTTTTGCCGGCTAAAGAAAACAGCTAAAAGTGGCCCACTGGAAAAGCTTATATTATAAGATTTTATATATATATTTACTTAAAACTGGCATTGAACAAAGATAAAATTACAGATTAAAATATTCATAGGCTAAACCTTTTAGGGTTTATAAAGTTTACTTTTATTGTTTTAATGTCATTTAAGAGAAACAGACACTTTCTCACTGTATCTCACTCTGATAAAGAAAAAAAAAAGTCACCGACATTGCCATGGTGATGGCGGTGTTCTCATTCTCATATACATAATCCAGTTGCACTCAAACTTCACAAGTATAAGAGTCCAACCTTGAAGACAACATAACATTAGTTAATGACAGTGCCACCTACTGGAAACAGGAACGTGCTCTAAATCACTCACTCTCCCATTTGTACCAAAAATCACTGCTTTGATAAGATGTGAACTCATGTTATGCTCCAGTGTATTACTGATTCCATGTTCACTGAAGAAATCTGCATAGAATTCAGACATTTCAGATGCTTCAGGGCGACATTTGTGACTTCTCACATATCTCCTGGTTAGCCACGAAACACAAAGTACTTATTAAAGGCCCAGGAAAGTTCAGAAACTCAAGAAATTTGCCACACGTCCATCGTGATGAAGGCAGCTAGAGCCTATCCCAGATGACATAGGGCAAGAGGTAGGGTACACCCTGTACAGGTCGCCAGCCTGTTTCACACCTCATTCCTTTATTTTTAAATCTGACTTGGAAAAATATGTTGCAACCTTAACACAAGTTGTTGTATATCAAATGTGAGTTCCTGTGTATAATTGATGAATATTTATCACTACTAAATATGATAAATATAATATTTAAATGTTAATATCCATCCATTCTCTTCGACTTTCCTATTCTGGATGACGGAGGGACAGGGGTCAAAAGGCAAGATACATTAGACAGGGTGCACCCTGTATAGGCTGCCAGCCTGTTTCAGGACTAACACAGAAACAGATTTAATAATTAATGTTATTATATTATATTACTATTATCTTGATATTTAATAATCTGTATTTAAATCTGAACAAATATTTTAAATCTGACAAATTGAAACATCCTTACCTAAACCTTTTCATCCAAGGGATTTTCATTCCAAACCATCATATTTAACATTGTAATTGTTCTCACACACACTGTCTTTTTAAGAAAAGGGATAATGTGTAGTCCTTCTAGTAAATGTACACATTTTTAAATGTTGCATACTTAAGTCTTTTGTCCTTCTTTTAAGCATAGCTTCCTGACAGACACCTTTCCACTGAGAGCATTTCTTATGAGGATTCAGTGAACAGTAAAGGGATCAGCTGAAGGTCCGGGTGCATCTCTCAGGTCCTGTGTCAGGTCTCCACTGTTTCCTGTTTCTTAAGATATTTTTTTTTAGGCATGACCCTTTTTTTGTCCTCTATTTGTCCAATTCCCTCATTTTTTTAAAGACTTACAAACATAGAAAGCTATTTTTTCTTCATAATGGATGAGCATTTTATCTGCAAAATACTGACAGCCTCAATTGATCTTCCTGTGTTTCACCTTAACAATAATTTCTTAGCAACAACTTAACAACTTAATTGCACGCATACACTAAATATAAAAACCAGATAGTCAAAGATTGAAATTTTGAAAATATATTTTATTTATATGTTAGTCTCCAGGGACTTCTGTTTGCATGCTTGAGTCGGTGACATCTGTTGACACACAAAAATACTGTCATTAGTTTTCAATGATGATGCAATCAAGGATACCATATTGCCACAAATGATCTAATCTCCTGAAGTCTAAGCTCAACTGTGACTGAAAAACAGATGAATAATCTACTTTATGTGAAATGGTAGGTACACACCAGTTACTCAAATATTTACAGAAAATTTCCATATTTGTATTATGAAATCTATGGCTATATTTTCTGTTTTCATTTGGCCAGATGCACCAGTGCATTTTACAGAATAAAAAGACAATGAGGCAAAATATCCAGTCAGTATTGTTTTATATATATGCTTGAATTAAAAAGTGAAATGCTGACCTTTTACCTAATGTGCATTATTTTACAATCACGAGAAAACGCCAGTGTTCCCTGTAAAACATCCAGGTCTTGTTTGGCTTGCCTTAATTTAATTTTATGTAATTCGAGCTCTTCTTTTAGGAAGGTGGCCCTCTGCTCTGCTGCCCTCCTTAGCCTTACCTCCCGACCCAGCAGCTCCAGAGCTTGGACCTGGACAGTGCAGGACTTCTTGTACAGTTCCTGCCTGCTGACTCCTGGGTCCAGACATGCATACTGCAAAAACTTATTTTTGACAAATAAGAAAATGGTAACTGAAATGACTGACAGGATGGGGTGGGCTGGGGTTGAAATTCAGTCCTGTAGCATGGTTTGGAGAGGCCTTTAATCGGATCATGGTTTGTCCGATAATGGATAAACTATCATTTTAAAACAAGAGAACTTTATTTGCATTATAAAACCACTATGTTTTTCAGCACCATTTAAAACAACTGTGTTAATGTAATGACCAAACAGAAAATAAAAATCAGTCAACAAAACATTATCAAACAAGTAGCTTATAAAAAACAAAGCACATACTTGGGAACTATAAACCTCTGTTTTTTTTGTAGCCCCTTCTGATAGAAAATGTCACTCAGTGAAGATCCAGCTCCAGTCATTCACTTCAAAGAGTCAGCTATTAGACCTGATTACCCAATTAAGCACAGAAGCCTGCGCATCAGCCCACGCAGGTCTGCCCGCGCAAGCCGTGCAGCAGCCCGCGCAGGTCGGGCAGCAGCCCGCGCAGGTCGGGCAGCAGCCCGCGCAGGTCGGGCAGCAGCCCGCGCAGGTCTGCCCCCGCAAGTCGGACAGCAGCCCGCACTGTGCTTAATTGGATTAAAAAAAAAATTCTGATTACCAGTCCATCAGAAAGCTACCCCTGCTGACAGGCATCACAGATTCTGAGCTATGACAATTTAAAAAAAATACAAAAACACATTTACAATACAAATAAAAACAACCGTACAGTTATTACTTACAGTGGACAGTTGAAATTTGTCCCTGAGTGCCTGGACTTCAGGGTCATTAATCGTTGGGAACTTGCTGGGTGACAAGTTATCCATTTTCTAGAAATAACAAAGCATGGCAACTTAATTGTATTTTAAAAACTCAAATAGTATTTTCAAATCATACAAAAAGTTTTGTTCGTGACAGGAACACAAATAGTACTTACCGCACACTTTGCTCCACTTCTTTTTCCTAAAAAAGAAAGCAATGGGTCCTTTTTATAGGAAAAAAAATGGGTGTCACTGAAAAAATATCCTTTAACCAATCACAGGCATTTTCCAAAAGTATAATTTATTATTGGCTCATACCCAGATAGCAACAGACTTCAGGGTGGACCCTCCATCAAGTCAGGTGATCTGTCCCACGCTGTTCCTCAGGTAACTCTGTCTGGACAGTATCCAGCAGCAGAGCCCCTTCAGCAAACGTGAGTGGATAGCATCGCTTCTCTAGGGTAAGAACTATAAACTACTCTGTAAAAAGTGTTTCACTCAAGGCGTTACATGTTCAGTAAAATTGTCCTGGTAGGAAATGATTTAAATAACTGCTTTATTTGTTGTTTTTAATCAGAAATGTGAGATTGTGACGGTAGAGTTAGCTTATAGCACATTAGCTACCGTCATATTAGCTAATATAGATGTAAACAATGAGTTTAACAGTTCTGAAAGGCCCTTAGGGATTTATTTCGCCAGGACAGTTTAGGTAGGTTTGCTTACCTGCCTCAGTAGTTTATGTTATGCTGGGCCAACCATGTGAGAGACACACAGACAGAGAGACAGGCCATAAAAGTCATCCTCTGCTTTATCACAGTGAGACATGTTTGATGAAGGGTGAGCCTGAGATATGATCTGCAAAAGATCATAATTATCTTTTTTATTATTTTACTTAAATTCAGCAGCTCCTTATATTTTCTGACCTTGAGCTCATCCATGATAAGTTTTTCTTTCCTTGTTGCTGAATGCTCCTGTCTGTACACATATATCCTGTCATTTCCCAGAGTTAAAGAACAACAATGGAGCAGAATCTGGATGTTGATCTGAACGGACTCTAGGACATAGAAATGTCATCAGTTTCTTTCAGGTGAATCATCTTTATTAATATTATACCTCTATGTTGTGTTGCAGCCTGCAGCTCACTGTCACTGTCTTATTCAGACGGTCTCATCTCTGCACGCTGCCTAATTAAGGTCAGTATGATTTGAACTTTGTTTCAGTGACTATTGTTCAGATGTTGTGTGAACAGGGTCTGTGCAACATCTGGAATCTATCTTAACAACTAATGCACCTCTAAAATATGAATTATGAGTTAACTATGCAGCACTAACACCCTGTTGTGGTGTCTCTTCTGATGTCATGTGCTCATGCAGGTGGATGTGACCATGGAGGAGCCAGAAAGGAGGAGGAGCTTTGATACCAGGTCAGCTGTGAGCCACAGGGCTCATCACCTTTGTTATTGTTTAAGTTTAAAGGTGTTGTTGCTCGTGTGCTCACTAATCTTAAGGAGGAGCTGCCTGTAGTGAGGGCAGTGACTCTGTGTTACCTCGCTTATTTCTATTTGTGTCCTTCTGACCATTTGACAAACAGCAATGTATTTCATGTTTGACTAATAGAAGCTTTTTAAAATATATTTTAAAAAATCAGGCAGCACATTTTACTGTGAATCTCATGTCTGACAGAGACTAATTAGATTGTTAGACTGTTGCTGTGTTTATTTGAGGAAATTAAGAATACGAATGAGACAGAATCATGCTCACAGCATTTTTCCCTGTATGATTATTGTTGCCTTGTTTTGCATTTACTTACTAGCTGAAGTTTTCACATTAGTTTAACAGCACTTGGTGACTTCATGAGCAAGACCACACTCTTATGTGTATGTAATATATAATACATATATTACTGTAGGTGTTATATGATACTGAAAGAAAGTGTTTTCTCCCTCTCTGCTCTCCACTATAGATTTCCTCTATCTTGGCTCCCTTTCTGTGAAGCTGTTGGAGGAAAATCAGTTAAAACGGGAAGAATGTGGGAAAATCAGCAGTATGCATGGACGTGGTCCTCCTGTGTAAGTCATGTTTAAAGAGTCTGCAGCCAAAGAGCAACGCTGTCACTAAATTGACTATAAACTGACTGCATTAAGTCATGCTAATTGTTTGACTGAGATCACTGCAGTGACTCCAGAGGTCAGTGATCCAAGAGACTACTAAGTTAACAAGTTTTTCCACCAAATAGAAAAATGTAGCTAGTCATGATATGTGCCTATGCTGTATTTTTTTAATTTAACTTAATTTTATATGTAGTTTTTTCTGTTATGTTTCCTGGTTTCTTTCTGGTTAGTGTATTCTCAGCTCCTGTTTAGCCCAGCTTATATTTTTGATGGATTTTTCCTGAGTTTAGCAGCATATAAAGCTGTGTGTTTCTAAGCTTATTTTTGTCTCACAAGTCTGCGTTGGGGTCCAGTTCCTGCCTTTCACACAGCAGTTCATGGAAGTTTATGGTGACTATAATTTCATTTTTATGTTACACCAATTACGGAAGAAAGAATAAGCATTTAGCTGCAACAGTTTTCCAGACTTTTCACAGCAGTGCACAATTATCAAGTTCAATGGTGATTTGTGATTTGGCACTATATAAATAAAATTGAATTGAATTGAACTGAACTAGAAGCTCACCCTAAGTACAACGTCATGCACCATAAGCGTTTGTATGCTGGACCATGCTCAGAGAAAAAGCCACCACCACATGGCCCAGTAGCTAAGTATATGTCATGTTTATTTATGTATATATACCATATTTTTTGCACTATAAGGCGCACTTAAAATCCAAAAATTGACAGTGTTTCTTATATTCTGGTGTGCCTTATGTATGAATTATTGAACTAATTTTATGTAGTACTCTCAAAAATCTGTCAAAATGTTTTAGTGCAACTTTGGTAAGGGACGCTTAACAGATATTGACATTTTCCAGAGAGTACAAAGCGTACGACAGGGGGGAGGGGGGTAACACCCAGCATAAGCTTTTCAAATAGTTGAGCGCTGCCATCTGACCGCTGATGGTCGAGGCATCCACACCACTGTACAATTGCGTGGACTGCAGCGATATGGCCTCCGGTCTGGCAGATTAGTTCAAAGGTGTCATTAAATTCTCTAAAATAGGCCATCATCAATTCACACAGTGACTCTACTGATGATATTAGACAGGAACAAGCTGTGAGTGCGGCACAAAACGCAGCCAAAGCCGCCGGAGATGAATTCAACAAGAAGTGGAAGTATTGTTCCAAAAATAGAAACCGTATGCAGTAAACCGCAGAAAACTAAGATGGATTTGGCCTATTTTCATCTATGCTCACCCGTATATTTGTGTGTAATCTGGTGATCTGCGGCTGGCACTGTTGCCAATTTTTGTGCAACAAGTCTCACTGTGGGCTGTCTCAAAAGTTGCTAAAGGACGAGTCAAGGTCTGGGGGTGTGTGAGCTGTCCCCGTCTGTGCCAAAGAGAGGTCCAGGTGATGCCACAGTGCACGAAGGGACACAGTACGCTTTATGTACACAAAACACAGTGACAGTGGAGATTTCAGGTTTCTGGTGTTGAGTCAAAAAGAAATTTCCTGGGTTTTTTTATATGTGTTTTCTTTGCTTATATCGGTAAATATATTGGTGCACAGGATTTGTGAAGGGCTTATATATAAAGTGAAGAAATGACTTGGTCTTACCCTCATTAATAAAGATATATTAAAGCGTCTGTTAACACGTTGAAGAAGATGGCGAGAGATTGCCAGCAAAAGTTGCCCTTTTATTAACTATTAAATGGCTCACAAAACAAAACAGTAACAACGAGACTGACTCGATGCCGAAATTGCCCAACTGTTCAACTCAGACCCTGAAGATGAGGAATTTGATGGATTTGTGGAAGATTAAGGATTTAAAATGTGAGTGTATTTTTCTGTATTTGTTACAATTGAACAATATTTTGAGTTATTGCGAAAGAGTTGAATAAAGTTCCACGTACCTGACGCTTTTGTTTCGCTCTACACATGTTTTATCATGCGCCTTATTACCCGGTGTGCCTTATGGTCCACAAAATACAGTATGTGTATATATATATATATATATATATATATATATATATATATATATATATATATATATATATATATATATATATATATAAATATGTGTGTATGTGCATATTGCTTTATAAATAAAAATAATTGCTGGATTTTTTATTACTGGGTTATTATTTATTAGGGAGGGGCTTACCCAAGCCTGTTTCTATAAAGGCCAATGGGGGACACATCTACCAACCAATCACATGCGACTGTTGAATTGTAAAGTCATTTTTTTTCATCCATTGACTGAGAAGGTCAAGGTTGGTCTGTTGCCACTGCTGCGGCTTGCATCGCTACTATTCATATGTAAAGTAGAGTCCTTAACACCTCCTGCCGGCCAGCTCTCTGACACCTTTACCCCCCGCTGCTTCTGGTAGTACATAAACAACATAAAATATATTGTAAAAAGTTTCAATATTGAAGACACCTGATACCACACTCCAATCAGCTAATTAACTCAAAAAAAACTGCAAAGGCCTTGAAATGGTCTCTCAGTCTAGTTCTGTAGGCTACACAATCACAGGGAAGACTGCTGACTTGAAAGTTGTCCTAAAGACGCAGCCATCTACCAGAATGTTTTAGAGCACTTCACGTTTCCTGCTGCTGACCGACTTTATGGAGATGCAGATTTCATTTCCCAACAGGACTTGGCACCTGCACACAGTGCCATAGCTACCAGTACGTTGTTTAAGGACTATGGTATCTCTGTTCTTAATTGGCCAGCAAACTTGCCTGACCTTAACCTCATAGAAAATCTATCGCATATTGTGAAGATGCAGCAATACGCCAGACCCAACAATTCAGACAGGCTGAAGGCCACTATTAGAGCAACCTGGGCTCTCATAACACCTGAGCCGTGCCACAGACTGATGGACTCCATGCCATGCCTCATTGCTGCAGTAATCCAGGCAAAAGGAGCCCCAACTAAGTACTGAGTTCTGTACATGCTCATACTTTTCATGTTCATAGACCTGGGATGGTTGTGTTTTCAGAATATTTGGGGGGTTCTCCCCTTTTTATGGTTCAAGTTACCATTTTCCTCCCTTGTTCAGTTTTCTCAATGTTTACACGTGTAGGTCTGTTAAATTACAACCTGTTTTACTTTCAGTTGTGTTTCCTCTTACCTCAGTGTATTCAGATCACCTGTCCTCCCCAGCTGGTTTCATGTTCCTCATCACTTCATCTGTATTTGTTTCCTGCATTTCCTCCTGCTCTTTTTAGCATCTTCCCTCTTGTTGTGTGGAGTACTGGCATAAGTCCTTGTTATTTTTGACTGTTGTCCAGCCAGTCCTTTTGTTTTTGTTATGGAACACTCCAGCAATAAAGCTGTTTTTTGAATAGTGTTAGGATGACTGTAGCAGCTGAATTACAATAGGAGGCCTGAAGCAGAGGTGATGTGCTGACCCACAGGTGTTTTAGTCACCAACATTTATCATAACACAAAAACAAAACTAAAAACAGTACAGCACAATGGCAGGCAGGGTTCCAACAACAGTCTGATCTTAACTGGCAGCCTTTTATAGACTGCTGCTAATTCACCACTTGAGCCTAACCATTCTCTGGGGTACCCAAAAAAAAACTACACTAACAAACTAAACACACAACTTAACCAATCAATTTTATTTACATCAAAACCATACTACAAAACACAAAATCTATTAAATAAAATACTTCTCCAATAGACCCGCAATGCAAAAATATACAACTAAATTGGTAATTACTTATTCAATCCCCTTTTCAATTCCTTGGTCTAACCTGGAACCTTTAAAAGGCTCTCAGGAAGCTGGGGACTCTTTTGGGTGGAACACCTTTTGGAGAGAGCATAAGTAAGCATCTCCCAATTTAACTGTTTACCTTTTTAAGAAATATCAATGCCAACCATTAAAACATTCTATAAAGGTTAAGATGTAGTTCCTGTTGATTTATCAAACCTGCCATTAGTGATGGCAAAGCAAGGCTTTCTGAAGCTCTGAACCTTTTTGAACCATTGTGTCAAAAATTGGTTCGCTACTCGAAGGTTCATTCAGTACTCTTGGGTCCCATCTGCTGGCCACAGAGGTTGTTGCACAGCTAAATAAAGCCCTGCAGATGTGACGCACCTTTCATGCATAATAACCCTTCTTACCGTGAGTTGGGACAGTTCCTCAAGTGGCCTGCAATCCAACTGTGTTCCATGTATTTGTTCTTTGTATCCCATATTTAAAAAAAGATCTGCCTGAGTAATTCAATCTATGCAATGATAAAAATAAATAAATACATTTGGAAAAGGGTTTGGTTTGTCATTGATTCTAAATTACATACTGGACAGGAAAGATGTTCAATAATAATGAGGCAGTAGATGAGATTGATCCGTTTCCCCCTCTGAGGTGTGTCGTGATCACTGCATCTTCGGCCAGTAACGTTGTTCGAGCTCAAATGTTTGCTTTTCGACACGCTGAACTACGCTGGCCGCTAATCACACATTTGTTAACCAATTTGAAGGTGGATGCATAATTTTATGTTTTAAATTAAATCTGACTTAGTGGCATCCTGTTTTGTTGACCTTAATCGCTGGTACTAAATCAAAAATAAGACCATACTTAGGAAAAATTAGATGGCTCAATCATTGGAAGTCCGACATTCACACAAACCAGCTGTTACTGACTCACAGCAGGTTTGGTAAAAGACGTGAAACGGCGTTTCAGTCGTCTGAAATACTCTGAGGATTGCGCCAGAGTTTCAGAGCTCCACCTGTGAAATCAAACCAGTCAGCTGATTCAGTCTGAAGGAAGCAGTGAAGTGGTTCGAACATCATCAGTGATGTCAATTGAAGCAACCTCCGCCCCACTGCTTCACAAGACTTGGCCTATCGAGTTGAAGCATGTTTCGAAGCCTCAGTATCAGAGAGAGCATCACTACCTGCCATAGTAAAACATTTATTTCTAGGCAGCCCTTCACCAGTACCAGCTGGGAGACTGTCAACAGGAATCTACAAAACAAATAAAACATATTAAAACTTTATTATGGCTGCATTCCTTTACTTGTCTGCTAAAACCACTTGTGCATATTCCACCCTAAAACATGTAATGAAAACCTTCTTTACAAGTACTGATGGGATGTCCGGCTCTTTTCAGAGAACCGGCTCTTTTGGCTCGGTCCCAAGGAATAGCTGGCTCTTTCAGCTCCCAAACAGCTCCTCAGATTGTAGTTTTTAAAAATGTGTAAAATTAATTACTTTTCCTCACCATTCCTGCATGTAGCCTCTATGTAAAGCATAACTTACTCTTGCTGTTTCCGGTCTCTGAGCAAACTTTGCAGGAGCCACTGTGTTTGATCTGTGTGGGCCCTCCCTCCCACACTGTTGCTCCATGTAGACAGGCAGATTCCGCCACACATCTTAAACAATCACATGCAATTTCCACAAAAAAAAAATGAACAAAAAAGAATAAAGAAAAGGCTCACTGTCAGGAGCCGGCTCCCACCGTTCACTTCAAAGAGCCAGTTCATTCATGAATGACCCCTCACTATTTTTGAGTTTCCTTCAGTTGACTGAGTCTTGCATTGGAGTCCAATCTTCTGCCTGCCACACAGCGGTGTCATGTCAGGATCAGTAGTCTGTAGTGCTAAACTGACTAAGTCATTTAATATGCAGGTTTCCATCTCCGCTGTACTAGTTGTTGTTGTTATTATTATTGAGCTTGGTACCCAATTAATATCTCACCTTGAGACCTGCCCTTCACCTATGTTGCAGCTTATAATTTAATAATCGTGTCTGTAGTGTTTTGTGCACCTCGTGCACTGAAAAAGAACAGGCTGGGGTGGTTCGGGCCTCTTTGGTGTGAGGGGCGGGGGCTCAGCTGGGTGTCGGGCACAATAATTTATTAGTATGGTGTAGGGCCTCCTTTTGCGTCCAATACAGCATCAATTCATCTTGGGAATGACATATACAAGTCCTGCACAGTGGTCAGAGGGATGTTAAGCCATTCATCTTGCAGGATATTGGCCAGGTCACGACGTGATGCTGGTGAAGGAAAACGTTTCCTGACTCGCTCCTCCAAAACACCCCAAAGTGACTCAATAATATTTAGATCTGGTGACTATGCAGGCCATGGGAGATGTTGAACTTCACTTTCATGTTCATCAAACCAATCTTTCACCAGTATTGCTGTGTGTATTGGTGCACTGTCATCCTGATACACGGCACCACCTTCAGGATACAATGTTTGAACCATTGGATGCACATGGTCCTCCAGAATGGTTTGGTAGTCCTTGGCAGTGACGCGCCCATCTAGCACAAGTATTGGCCAAAGGGAATGCCATCATATGGCAGCCTAAACCATCACTGATCCACCCCCATGCTTCACTCTGGGCATGCGACAGTCTGGGTGGTACACTTCTTTGGGGCTTCTCCACACTGTAACTCTCCCGGATGTGGGGAAAACAGTAAAGGTGGACTCATCAGAGAACAATACATGTTTCACATTGTCCACAGCCCAAGATTTGCACTCCTTGCACCATTGAAACCGACGTTTGACATTGGCACAAGTGACCAAAGGTTTGGCTATAGCAGCCCAGCTGTGTATATTGACCCTGTGGAGCTCCCGAGGGACAGTTTTGGTGGAAACAGGAGAGTTGAGGTGCACATTTAATTCTGCCGTGATTTGGGCAGCCGTGGTTTTATGTTTTCTGGATACAATCCAGGTTAGCACCTGAACATCCCTTTCAGACAGCTTCCTCTCTCGTCCACAGTTAATCCTGTTGGATGTGGTTCGTCCTTCTTGGTGGTATGCTGACATTACCCTGGATATCGTGGCTCTTGATACATCACAAAGACTTGCTGTCTTGGTCACAGATACGCCAGCAAGACATGCACCAACAATTTGTCCTCTTTTAAACTCTGGTATGTCACCCATAATGTTGTGTGCATTGCAATATTTTGAGCAAACCTGTGCTCTTACCCTGCTAATTGAATCTTCACACTCTGCTCTTACTGGTGCAATGTGCAATTAATGAAGATTGGCCACCAGGCTGGTCCAATTTAGCCATGAAACCTCCCACACTAAAATGACAGGTGTTTCAGTTTCATTGTCCAACCCCTAGGTATATATGTATACATAGGATTGTCCCTTTATTTTTTCGGTTTTCTTACCCCCCCCCCTTTTCCTTCCTGCCTGTCAGAGCTAGCAGTTTGTTTTTTTTTTGTGGACAATAAAAAAAATTGAGAAAATAAAAGGAATGAAAAATATTAGCAAGAGTACCACATAAAAAACTAAAGCTCGTCTTGTAAAAGCAAATATGTTTGGTACAATAATGAGTTCGGATCATGATTCTGTTTGCAAAAACTGCCAGACATGACAAGCTTTAAAAAAAAAAAAGGCATCATGCAGATAATTAAAGGTAAACTTTGTGCTATGAAGTTCATTTAATGTTGACTTGTCCAACTTGCCCCCGCTCTTCAGCCTCTCAGGTGTGGCAGGATCGGCTGTGATTATCACAACTCGTAAGACTTTTTAAGCGTGGCTTTTGTAATTTGATGAAGTGGAGAAAAATGCGAAAATCAAACCACAAATGTCTTTTTAATCATTTTATCCCACAGGCTGTGCTTTTTAGGCAGGAGCAGGGAAGAGTGTTGGAGAGAGGGCATCAGTGACTTGAGAACCAGCTATCTCTACAATGTCTAGTACAGTAACATAAAATAATCCATAAGTAGTTGTTTCTGCCTACTTTCCTGTCATTGAAAACCTGTACGATAGCGCCATCTCCTTGTCTGCATGGAAACATTAAGATGTGATTTTCAGAGCAGACAAACAACCAAACAAAACAACATTAAAAAAAACCAAAACAAAAAAAACTTGCTTTATATTATAATCTCCTGCATCATAGTATAATTCACTCAGAGACGGAGGTCAATCTGCTCATTTTCATTTATTAGGAACTCAAAGGCTTACACTTAAACTGTATATAAACAAAAGCATGAATCAAAAAATTATTTTAAAATATAAGAGTTTACCTAATTTCATTATTAAGGAAAGACTAAAAAAAATCACTTTTTAGAATTTTTGATTAACTATCGGCTAACATTGTGCATATTCCCTCAAATAACAAGTTTTAAAACAGGTAAACTGCAGCATTTTAAATACTGTGCTTTTCTCTCAGCAAGATTCACATTTTCTTATTCTGTCTTTAACTGCTTTAGAGTTGAGTGACTATAATCTTAGTAATGTAACTAATGGGGACTAACTATTAACTAATAATCATAACCTACAGGCAGCATTTTAAAAGCTGTACATTAGACAAAGCAAGTGTGGGAAAATGATTTTGTTTCAGTGGACACAGTGTGGACATCTTACACTTAAAACAGCAGATGCCCATTGAAGTAGCTGTCACTACTGATGATATTGCCACCCTGGTTTATAACCAGCCAGACCTTGTCACCCTTGCTAAGCCGAACATTAATGCTGCCACTGGCAATCAGGTAACCGGTATGCTTTGTGGTGTATGCGTGCAGAACCAGCGCTCCGTTGTTCAGCAGGTCCACAGTGGCAGCATTCTTGTTGATTGTGAGGCTGAAGTCAAACTCATAAACACCTGGCTGATCACATGTAAACAACCCATTCCAGGTGTTATAGCTGTTCTGTCCATTGTAGATTGCATCACGGAAAATGATTGGAAAGCCAGCTTTGGGGGAGCTTCTGCCGAGTTTCACTGAGAAAGCAGCATTCTGTTGGTTGCCAGGAGGGCCAGTGGGGCCGGGTGGTCCTGTTGGTGAAAAAAGACATGAGTATTATGACTTCAAAAGAACCTTTCCACTGCAGTATAAGTTAATAGTAATACTTTATATGTATGGACAATAGAACAAGAAATGGTAGATTTACCTTGAGGTTCTGGAGGTCCATGTGGGCCTTGTGCTGAAAAAAGGAAGAAAGAAAAGTGTTTATATTAACATGAGCTAGAATTACAGGAAGCAGTAGAGTTACCTGGTGGTGGATAAAGTACTGGGCCTTGTGCAAAAGGAAATGAAAGAGGAATCATTATTTCTCAAACAATCCAATACCAGCACTAACTTTCTTGAGTCTAACATGTCAGAAGCAATTTCAGAACTTACCCCCCTCCTTCCATGGACTGAGGTCAAAAGCGGGGATGCTGCGGCACTGGGTGTAACCAGACTCTCGAGGCCGGTACAGGAAAGGTTTTTCAGGGACTTCAGTGATACCAGTGTTGTCACAAATTATACGGGCAAGTGATGTCCTCCTCAGTGAGCTCTTCTGAGCCTCAGTGAAGACTCCATCATTCTCCCACCAAAGTCTAAAATGGGACAGTGGTTTTAAAGTTTAAAGATTGAATGTAACAGTGTGGCTAACAAAGACCTCAACAATGTTGGCTGTGTAATCTCCTGTGTGCTTACCTGTCTCCCTGACGAATCCTTTGGAACTGAGTTGTAATCAGGCAGGCAAACAGGGGTCCCACTCTTCCTTCATGGACAAATGGCTCTGCTACACCTCCCAGCCACACATCAATGTTGTCAGGGGTGCCATAAAGATCCAGCAGCTTCCTGGCCAGATCTGTGTTTTTCAGCACTATAGCCAGCTCATTAAGATTTTTTGGCTGTGACAGTCCACAGAACTTGCGCCAGTGGTTGTAGCCTTTAAACGATCAACAAAGTTTAGAATAGTTAATGTTCTGTACATGTGCAGTACAGCCCTTAGATGTGTACGCAAATTCAGGAATCAGTGAATAATAGATGTAATGCTAGTTACAATACAAAAAGATTAAAATGTCAAAAAAAAACCAAAAATACAAGTGAGTTACAGTGAAAAAAGAAAATAAATATAAAGCAAGAAATGGTGATAAAGCATACTCAATGAAATACCAGTTTAAAGAAGTACAGGGATCTAGCCAGCAGTTGGTCCCCCTGCACTGTGCCATGCTGTGATCATCTTACACCGGATTGAGAATTTCACTGGTTTGCTTTTGGAACTATTCTATCACTGCAATTAGCCAGCAGGCGTGCATCTTGCATGCCACCCCGTTGCCAGTACCAGTGGCGCAAAATGCACCATATGCAAAGCATAAAATTGTGTCTGCATACACCTCAGAAAGTAAATAGCTGCGCTCCTGGCCAGGACCAGACTATTTATTTTTCTATGGATAGATCACTGCACTATAGTATTATTTCACCGCACTTTACAGGGCAAAATGGCAACCAGTGTGAAACCAAGGGGGAAGTAGAGGGAAAGGGAGCAAAGGACAATTTTAGGCTTCTTATTATACATAAAATCCCAGGAGCTTGTCTTGCTGTCTTCGTAGACTCACAAGGATAACACACTAATGTGTTGGTTAAGTAATGTTTATTACCAATAGCTGCAGGTAAACGTACATTTTATTTGCAGAGGATTATAACACAGACTAGAGGGATCCATGCTCCCTAACAGCATCAAGTCACATGGTCCAATCAGAGTCAGGTGCTTTCAATTAACCGTAGGTCCAACCATTATCACAGAATATTACATACATAATATTATCTGACTGTTCACCATCAAGGAATTAGCATGCTGGCACAGCATTTAGCATTAGCAAGTCAATGGGATTTTGAAAATCAAGCTGACATTGTGCCAGTGTAGGGACCTTAAAACGGGTCATAATAGGAGGCCTTTGAGAAGACTTCTCACTGAGTTGGATGAGATCACTTGGTGAATAAACGAGAAGTATGAAGGGAATCAATTGGCATCATTGGCATGACTACGAAAAGAAATGCTGATGATATCTAAGTGCATTCTGATGTCATTGCCTAATTTTAATTTAGTGCTATGGTTTGACCAATAAAAAAGCATTTCAAATTTACTGGTTAAACTCTTAAAATATAGTAACGAAATGTGGATCTATTTTTCTAAAATGTTCATTTATACGGATACCATAATGCCAATTGGATGACAATATGGTATCCATGTTATTTTTCTTTAAGGGCGACAAGTTCTAGACCTGAATTATATGTACAAAGATTAAACAAATACCAGGGAGTCCATGGTCTCTTCCTCTCTGCATGTTCAGCGAACCCAGATCCAGAGCCAACCTAGCGGAGAATTTAAACAGCCTGTCCCTCAGCTCATCGCTCATCAAGTGCTGCTGAGTCCCCAGCTTAGCTGGGCGGCCCACCAGTCCTCTTAGGATAGGGTCCACACCACCTGACAAACACACAATATCATTTATTCACTCTATCTATTATAGGAATAAGAAGGTAAAGGTTTAGGCACTACCTTCAAAGGTGACCCTCCATGGTGCGTTAAAGGATTTGTGCAGCAGTGGGCTGGGGTATTGAGGGTGCTCCTGGTACATCTCATTAAGACGGAAAATGAAAGGCTGAATCATGATGTGAGCAAAACGGTAAGCAGCGGTGGCAAACACGTTGGCAATGCTGGGATCCACGCTGCTATTATAACCAGGGTAGGTGGACAACTGCCTGGAAATGAAGTCTGGGCCAACAATGTGGTGTAAGTAGTCTCTGTATGTGATCACCTGAAAGACAAAAATAAACTCAGCAACTCCATAAACATTTTAATTATGTATAATTAAGATACTTCACGCTCCTCTCTAACCTGCATATATCCACCCATGATCTTGCGGGCCTCCTGGTAGAGTCTCTCTCCATTCCACTGTGAATTGAGGAGGGCCAGAGCACGTGCCAGTCGGTTGTGCTCACGCATCATGAGTGTGTGCAGAGAGGTCAGTGCAATGTTCTCATTGGAGCGGTCATCACCTTAAAAATCACAGTAAATTAAAATGAAAAAAAGTCCCATCAGCTCTGTACAATGCTTAGAATCAATTGAACACTTAAGAAACGTGAATGTCGGTAAATTTGGAAGTACTTACCAGCGACAAAGCAGGGCACCTCCTGGGCGGTGGTATCATTGGTAATGCGAGCTCGGGTGGCACATGGATTGGTGCTCCCCGTGGCAAAGGGCAAAAGCTCACGGCCATTGTCATTAAATTGACTGTTGACTCTCAAAAGACCTTCATCTGTGGAGAGGTCCCGGAGAGAACGAGCTTTGGCATCGTCTGAACCGTAGACCTGACTTGCATCAACGAAGGCTGTGAGAGTGTTGATCTGCTGGCGGACAGTGCTCGCGCCGAGATTCAAGCAATCGTTTCCAGAGCCACAAGCTGGAGCTGAGCGGGTGAACGGCAAGCACTCCTTTGAATTAATGCCAAACCGGGGGTCACTGCTGGGAATCTGTTTGGATGATAAGAGAAACTCAGTATTCACCCTGTATGCATTTGTATGTAAGTGTCTTTTCCTGAGTAATGCAATGGCACTGACTGGAATGGGGAAGCAGGGGTCTTGGCGCACACAACTCATTTCACAGTTGATGCCATCACTGAATGTGGTAATGGACGGAGAGGTAGGGGTGAAGGTCAAGTCATGGTCAGAGAGCTGGGCAAAAATTGTCACCAGGAAAGTGTAGAGTGGGTCGCTCTCCACTTCAGAGTTAGCTGTTGATAAAATGTGGTTGGACACGTCTCTTACCTGTGGATAAGGATGTAGAAAATGACCACTTTGGTGAAAGGATTTGTGCACATATTTTTCAGAGCATTTCGCAGCGTGACCAGAAAGGATGTTGTTCTAAAGTTTATTACCAGGGGAAGAATATGACCATTGATAGGACGATCAGGGGTCCAGCCTTTAGGTGTAGAAAAACCATTCTCATACACAGGAGGGAGCCAGCGGAGAAAAGGTATGTTGGAGGCCCCCCAGCGGGTGTTTCTCCTAGGTGAGAGGAACAAACACAGTATATTCTATGGTTTGAAAAGGACACAGTATACAACAAAAGTCCTCAACCAAGCCCCAAATCATGGACATCATAATTAGTACCAAATAGGTTACAAAAAGTTAGAAATAAGTGCCTCACCTGTTGTTGCAGACACTGCTTGCACTGCGATATGCCTGCAAATTTTGAGTTGTCTCACAAGCAGGGATGCGCTGACGTGGAGAGCAGCCTGTCAGATCAATAAGGGCCTGCAGATCTTGATCAGAGAGCAAATCTGAATGAAAGAGCCGAGGAATATAAATTAGTTTTAAGGTCACATGTTTGGAAAATGTAAACAATAAATATAAAGAAACATTTCAGATAAACACCTGTGGCATTGATGGAGCGTTTGTGACGCCTTTCAAGATTATCAGTGATCATATGCAGAGAAGTTGCCAGGTAATCAGCAGAGCGCACAACAATGCGGGAGACTCCTCTGGGCTGCTTCATTAGCCGCACGACATCCTCGTAACGTGCGTCCCTCCTCACACGGTCCACGCTCCTGTGATGTGTGGGGAGGACACATTTATAAAATCTTTCATTAAGAATATCCTGACTAACACTTTGATAGATTTGTGCTGCGTCCCCTTTTCAGGGGCTGAAGAAGAGGTTCATGCACTCACTGTTGCCTTGAATACCGATAGGCTGCGTCCACTTTGGCCTTTGCTGCCAGCACAGTTTTTTCAATGTAGCTCCGGCTCAAATGTGCTGAAAAAGAGAAAATGTTTTGTTTATTTTACTCTTTGATTCACTTTTAATATTGAGGGACAATGGGACGCTCCACTTAATCCATGAAAATGTTTGACGCAAGTACTGTATTTTTCACAAATTAAAACTAAAACAGTATAAAAAACTACTTTATTTCTTTGACATCAATTATGTAGAAAATACATATTGCAGATGATAGAAGGATGTGAATATTTAAAATAATTTTAGTGAGGAAAGTTATTTAAAGCTGACAGAAGACAGGTAAGACTCACCTTCATTCACCTGGCATTGCAAGCACAGGTAGAGGCCTACAGCCAGCAGGCACAGAAACTGATTCATCTCTGCAGAACAAAAACAAATATTTGCCATCACATTGGTATTAGTACAAGGATTTTTTTATTTATTCATTTAATTTTTTCAAAAGATGTAAAGAATAAAGCAAAACCAAATAACTTTTAAATTTGATTTATATATATATATATATATATATATATATATATATATATATATATAAAATCAAAATTTAAATATAAAAAATAAAATATAAACAAATTGATTATTTATGTGATAAACAAAATAATCTACCTGTGAGAGTAAAGTATTCTTTTTTCTTTTGTGTTCTAATGTCCTCGAGCATCCACCTTGGATCGTCCAGCTGCTGTTGGAAGTCTGAGCTGCTCAGAGTCACGGCTCATTTTTATAGAGCCAACGGACAAAGGCGTCATTTTATCTGTAGAGAGGAATTCTGCTATGAAATATGAATTTTCTCTTTCCTGGTTCCTCCTCTGGAGCATCTTTACTGGAAATGTTTTTTTCCATTGATTAGTCACGGCGAGAAAGAACATTTTCAACATAATGCAACTTATAGAATTTAATTTTGATTAAATTAGGGAAAAGAAAATCTCACAGTGTTAGAATTTCAATCTATTATTTTTGAATTAATACATTTGTCTGTTTTATTTATACATTTTAGAGCGAATTCTGCACTTAAGTTGAAGGGTTAGATTACTGCGGATATACTGTATCAAATTTAGACTGTGATAGACACAGTTTCTCGCTTCGATCTTTGCACTTAGATTGGGTCTTTTTACAGAACCACAAAAGATTATCATGCTCTGATATCCATCATCCATTTTATTTCAGTCTGCAGTTGTTATTATCTACACAATGCTTAACAAACCAAAGAGCACAACAATGTCACATATGTAGATGTTGCCAGGTTCGTGGAGAAGAAATATTGTCCAGATTTGATGACAAGGCGCGCAAAAAAATGAAATCTCCATCTTGCGTGACCACTTAGAGGGAAAAAGTTCTGCTTAAGCTCATTGTAGCTCTTCCTGTTAAGATCTACAATAATCCGGAAAATTTCTATACTGGCAAAATAGACGTGACTGTAAGTAGATTTGCTTTGCGGATTTGAAGCAGTGTTGTATACTTGCATTCCCATTTACATTAGTGTTGTTCATCCTACTTGCCACTGTCTGCCAAAACATGAGAAAATTGTGTCCTGGTGAAACCACATTTCAGTGCTCTATAGTTTACAAACAAGTAGCCTAACATGAAGTTGTGACAACTTCTCTGTGTGGAAAAATATTTGTCAGCACTTTTACACAATTTACATGCATGTTTCACCCTATTTTCTGGACTTTTATGTTCATTCTGTAAATCTCCAGCACATTCAATGTGACTGAAATGCACTATGCTGTTGCTACATGTAACCCTACTAACTCTTTTTGCACCCACACAACCACATAAACTACACCAAAACAACGCATATAAATTAAAACGTAAAACTGACTTTTAAAAGAAAGTACATATTTTGCTTCCGTGATTGCACAATTGTCTATGTGTTAACATGGTATCGTGCGTCTTTGGTATCGTCTTTGGCTACCAGGATCTTAGAAACTCCTGTACAGGAGGCACATCTCAGACTGACAGTTCGTGTGATCCAGGAAGCTCGTGGAATGTGGGCATGCCCCTATTGTTCTTTTCATCGCAGTTTTCCACGTTGGCAATGAGATGATGGTTTAAGGCGTCCCTATGCCCTGCTGCAATGAACTGAAAATGAAATATCATTATTACTAATGATAGCTTCAAGGCTTTTAAATATATTTTTATCTTCCAAATTATTCACTGGCTACAGTTAAGCATGAACACAGGTGATGCTTTACTTTTGCTTTAATGAAAGTTTTGACCTATAATTATTTTCTGTGATCTATTCTAGTCAGTCCAGTCATTTTGGCCACTTCAAATATCTTAATAGAACTGCTGTTGTCGCAATTTCTGCTGCCATCTTAGACAAATCGCCCTTAAAGAAAATATCTTTAAGGTCAGTGAGACTTTTTACCTGGATAAATAAAGGAGATATTTATGTTGGCCTCTATACCACCCTTGCTTCCTTCCAGCATTGATAGACCACAAATTTAGAATTTGGGCAAAACAGGGAATCACCTCATTTTGTAATATAATTTGTTTTTTTAAAAAGGGGAGTTATTAAACTTTGAAGATTTGTGCCAAACTTGGGTAGAGAAGATTATTATAGTTACTTGCAACTCCAAAGTTTCTTTAGGAGGGAAATCAAGACCCCTTACTTAGATGTAAATCCAAATATAATACAGTTATTTATGGATGTATATGCTGCCAAAAATACAAAAGGCATCATTGGTAAACTTTACAGAAATTTCTCATCTATGAATAAGGACTCCACAGTTTATATCAGACAATGGTGGGAGAAAGAAGCAAACATAATAATTTTACAGGAAGTTTTGCTACAAACCTGGAAGAATACTGCACCACATTTGTGTCCACCACAAATTCTTTTACATGGCGCGATTTCTGCTGGAAGAATCTAATCAGATTTTTTATTACACCAGAACCGAAATCGAGACTAGGTGACCCACAGTTCTCTTGCTGGAGGGAATGCAGTGTGGTCTCTGCAAACTGCTTTCATATCTTTTGGGCCTGTCTGAAGTTGAAGACTTTCTGGAATGATGTTAAGCAAGTAATATACGAAATCCTGGGCGTAACTTTAGTTCTTTCCTTTACGGCTATGTACCTCGGAGATCTCCCTGAAGGACTTAGTACAAGCAATACGTATTTGTTGAAGATACTCTTGACTGCAAGTAAGAAGGTGATTACTAAATGTTGGCTCCAGCCAAGTCCTCCCACCCTGAAGCTCTTCATAAATATTATAAACCTGATTCATAACAAGGAGATGTTGACTTTTTCAATTTGTCTCCAGAAGGAGAAAGGAGAGAGGCTCTAAGAAAGAAATGGCATTGTTATACACTCAAAGACTTGTAACAGTTAGTCGTGGTGAACCGGGAATATATTGGTACTTTGGTTGACCTGTAACCTGCACCTAATACATGTGTATGTGTATATATACAGCAATGTGCCTGTAAATTATGTTGAGCAATGTGATTCTCTGTTGCCTGCCCTATCCCTCATGTTTGTTTGTTTGTTCCCTTTTTGTAAAAAAATAAAAATAAAAATAAAGTTGTTTTTTGTAACAAAAAAAGAAGATTGCAACTTCTATCTTGTGACAGGAATGTTCTTTCTGTCTCAAAATTACTTGATATAATTTATGACAGACATGTTTGACATATTAGAAGCCAAGTTATTTATGGAAGTTTAGACATCAGAATTTTTTTTTTTTCAGATACTGGAAAAAAATTATCTTCTTTTTTTCCAGACAATTACTTTTTGGCATGTGTGCTTGATTTTGTTTTTCTTTCTTTTCTTTTTCTTCTTTCACAGTCATCAGGCCCTGAATTTGAGCACTGCACATTATTTAATTGATTCCTTCCAGCTGACCCTGGATGAGTCTTCCCCTCTCTCTGACGACTCTTCAAAGCCCTTCCGCACAGAATCTCTGCAGAGAGGCATGCAAAAACATGGCCCACAAGCTAAAACTGTAAATCTACATTAACTTGTTGAGGAACCCCCACTGCGCACACACACACACACACACACACACACAGAGAGAGAGAGAGAGGATCCTCAGACACTAACAATAATAAAGTGAAGAAGATCGCTGCGCTTGACATGCACAGTTGTTAAAGGTAAAACACATAAGCACAACACTGTAGTAAATAAATAAATAAAGGCATAACTGAATGGTTTATTTGATGAGTTTCAGTCAGATGTCAGATATCATTGCAGTACAGAAACAGCATTAGTGAAGGTTACAAATGATTTTCTTATGGCCTCTGACAGTGGACTCATCTCTGTGCTTGTCCTGCTAGACCTCAATGCAGGCATCAATATTGTTGACCATAATATTTTTATTATAGATGTTAGAGGATGCCATGGGTATCACAGGTACTGTGCTGCAGTGGTTTAAATCCTATTTATTTAATAGATTCCATTAATAGATTCGCCAGCGGTGGCGAGATGAGACGGGAGGCCTACCGTGCTCCCAGCTGCGGCGGCCGTTGACCCTTCAATTTGGCCATGGACTCGGACGTGGAGAAAAAAAAGTTTGTTTTCTCGAGAAACGAGTAAATTAATGCTCTGTTTTTCTTGAATTCCAAAATAGGAGTTGTGGGGTTTGTTTAGAGAAGCATGTAGAATATGGGATCTTCAAAGCTGGCACAGACAGCTGCTAATGCTAACAGCGAGTTCATTTAGCAAAGTAACCCTGGTGCTAACACAGACACACAACTCCACACATTTTCTGACCAGCACATTTATCAAATATTGCTGGACTTTGTAAATCATTTATGGATCATCCTGTGAATTTTTGGTTTAACACAATATTTTAATTTATTAAAAAAATACACATACTCACACTCATACATGATTCAGTCAGCTCAATTTTGAACTGTGATCGTGTCGTGTTAACTAAATGTCAGTTTAATAGTTCAATATTTGCCCAGCATTTTTTAAAGAAGTCAGGTAAATACTAAAAAAAATCTGTAACTTGTTACTGAAATTTTTGAACTTTTTTTAACCTCACTGACTGTAGTTTTTATAACAGCCATGGTAATGGCTACAGCACTAAATCAGTATTAAAACTCAGTAATAATAACCAGCTCTTCTGTGAAAGCAGAAATGCTCCAGTTTGATCGGTACTTGTCGTACCCGGACACACTTGTGATGCCACAGCTCAACTTCCTGCTAAGTGCAGCCATTAAGGTTTTTGTACAATATGAAGATATAAGCATCGATTTTTAAACCTCAAAATGTGACCAGAGTTTTTAACCTTTTACTGTCTGATAGGAATGTTTATGTTTAACAAACTGTACATTAGCTAATACTTGTATGTATTTTTGTTTGTTTTGCTTTTATTTTATTATTATGTTTAGCTTTTGCTTTTCCCAACTTTTTCACAGTTTTCTTCTTAAAGGTGTGGAGTCCTGTATCAGAGTGATGATGGAGGAGCTGCTGGAGGAGCAGACTGTGCCTGGATCAGTTGAAGTCGCTGCTGTTTTGGAGGGTGCAGATGTCTGAGGGGACTGCCACAGATTTTGGTGTCAGGTCTGATCTGCTCTACACTCAGCACTGAGCATCCTGCAGGCATACATTTAAGGCAGTCCAGAAGGTTTTGTTGGACTTGAAGAAACACACTGACATTGAATGTAGGTGCTGAGAACCAAAGTGTTCCAGTAACAGACTCTGAGTACTGGACTGAAATTGATCAAACTGTTACAGAGTTCTAGTTTCCCTGTGGTGGATTGCTGACCTGTCCTCATAGTGTATTTCTCTGTTTTGGTGGTTCAGTATCATAATTAATGTTGTTCCTAGAGCATCATTTTTCTCTCCTTTTACAAAAAAGGGGAGACTGACTTTTGATTTCTGACTTTTTTTAAATTGTTATTTTTTCCATTTTTAACATTTCTGAAACATAAACAGTATCAGCTCAATGATGGTTGACCTGCAGTTGCTGTTTCAGTTTATCACAAATGTTTATGTACAAATAAACATTTGACAGCGGAGCTCTGAAGGCCAGCACAACTCTGGTTTTTATATTTTTTTCAGTTACAGTTTGGGCACAGGCAACAGAACTGCTCAGATTCGGGCTTGTTTAGTAAAGTTTGGAGTTAAAATTGTCTCCTTCACAGACAAAAATGGACAGCCTCTCCCATCTGTGACCCCTCAGTACTCCCTGACTCATCAATACTAAACATTTGGTTACTGGCGTAATCCCATTTCTCTGAAAACTGAATGAGGTATCTCACTATGGGAAGCGCCCACTGGCGTGACCAATCATGGAAGCTCCACTACCACTATGTCTGTCCTAGACAGATCTAATCACTTCAAAGACATGGGGTTCCCCAACCCCACTTATAACAGTCCCCTAGCCCCACACCAGGCATTCTCAAAATATTTCTTCCACGTGCCCATGCAATTAGGGCAGTGTGGTGAGATACCTCACACGCGGTTTTCAGAGAACCGGGGTTACGCCAGTAACCAGACATTCTCTTTTCAAACCTGTGTCGCACTATGGGAGATATAGCCTACTGATGACTCCCTGTAACTCAGGTAGATCAAAGCTACACTTGCCCAAGCAAGAAAAGGTTAGCATGCATTAAGAGCCCACGCTAAGGACAGAGTGTGCTAGTGAGGGCACAGTTACATCAAGGCAGTAAAACATAATAAATGAGTGTAGGGATGGCCAGCTAGCAGCTGCACAGATGTCCCCCACAGAAACACCCCTAAACAGGGTCCATGAGGTAGCTATTCCTCTGATGGAATGTGCATGCAGGAGGCTGCAGTCCCTGGCTCTCATATGCCATCACAATAGCCTCAACCACCCAGTGTGACAACCACTGGCAGGAGACAGGCTTCCCTCTGTGTGAGGGGGCCCAGGACACCAAGAGCTGGTTGCTTTTCCTAAACCCCTTTGTACTTGTCCAGATAAATTGCGTAGTGCTCGGACAGGGCAAAGTGAATTAAGGCGTCTCTGGTTCTCATCAACAAATGGTGGGGGGTGAAAAGCTAATAGGCTCAAGAGTGGGGCAGCTATAGGTAGAGTCCCTAACTTTAGGCACGAAGGCTGGGTTAGGACACAGGACCACCGTACTATAGTCGGGGGAAAACTGAAGACAGGAAGTGTGCATATATAAAGCATGCAACTCACTGATCCTCTTTGCTGATGCCAAAGCCAGCAATAGGGCAGTTTTGAGTGAAAGAACCTTCATGTCAATACACTCTAAAGGTTAAAAAAGTGGTTCTGAGAGTAACTTCAAAACCGTGGGTAAATCCCAGGAGGGAACAACAGGCTTAACCATGGGTCTCAGCCTATGGGCCCCTTTCATAAACCTCCTTATTAGGGAATGCTGACCAATTGGTGCATTACCAAAGCCCACATGACAGGCCAAAATTGCAGCTAAACACACTTTAATAGTGGAAAATGCCCTTCCCTTATCCAGCAAATATTGAAGGAAGCATAGCACATTTGGAATAGAGCACTTATAAGGAGTTATGTTCCTAGCTCCGCACCATCCCTCAAATACACGCCATTTGCCATCATAAAGTGAGAGTGTGGAAAGAGAATCTTGCATTCTGAATTGGCTCAATCGCCCTCGGAGGGAGACCAGACCCATTTAAATTTAACCTTTCACATGCCAGGCCCAGAGAGCTAACCGCTCTGGATGCGGATAGAAAAATCTGCCCCTCTGCCTGAGACACCAGATCTCTGCGCAAAGGCAGTGGCCACGGCTGGCTTTGAAGCATACAGGCTAGCTCCGCCATCCATGGTCTGCTGGGCCAGTAAGGAGCTATTAAAATCAGAGACAGACGCTGCTCCCTCACCGTGCTCAGTACCGCCGGCATCAGGCTGAGGAGAGGAAACGCATATGGCAGCACCTTTGGCCATGGGTGCTGCTAACGCGTCCTCGCCTAATGGCGCGTCACTCGCTTCTTAATGAAAAGAAGAGACGACATTGCGCGTTTTTGCACGATGCGAACAGATCTACAGATGCCTGGCTGAATCTGTCCCACAGCTGGCGGACTATTTCGGGATTGAGTCTCCACTCTCCGTAGAGTAGACTCCCTCTGGACAGCAAATCCGCCACGGTGTTCAACACACCGGGAACGTGAGTCGCGTGTAATGACAGGAGGTGTTTGCTGCTCCGCATAATCAGATTGTGGGCCAGCCTGTGCAGTGTCACAGAGCGAGTGACCCCCTGATGGTTTTATCTGCCACAGCTGTTGTATTGTCCGTCCTGGCCAAAACATGGCAATTTTTCAGAAGCGGTAAAAAAATGCCTCAAAGCCAGTTAAACTGCCGTCAGCTCTAGACGATTTATATGCGTGTCGTGGAGCCTCCAGGGCCAGGTGCCATTTACGGCCCTCCCCTCGAAAACAGTCCCCCACCCTGTCAACGAGGCACCCGTTGTCAGAGATTTCCTCATAATAACTGTACCAAAGGGGCACCAATGGTGAGCACCGTGGGATCTCTCCAGTGGCGGAGAGCCAGCAGACATTCGGGAGGAATTCTCACCATACGGCTGAGATGACGTCTCGCATCTAGCCGTAGGGAGGACAGCCAGTGCTGAAAATCCCACATCCTCAACAGCCCCTGAGGGATGACAGAGATCACTGAAGCCATCAGCCCCGTTAAACGCAAGCAAGTCCTTAATGAGACACAAGGCGCTGAGGGGAGTGAATAAATTGGGGAACGCTGAGGGAACTTTCGCTCCTCCATGACTGTGAACGGGGAGAACATTGTTGGCCATTACACAGCTGAGAGAGGAACTCGGGGAAAGGCAAAGATCAAAAGCCTCACCCTGTTTCTTTCTCAGGTTGCTAGCCTGCTGCATAGCGGTTACTGCCTTTCCAAAGAGTCCCCTAGCCTGTGACAGCTAGTATGGGGAATCCATAATGACGTGCTTATCCTGATCAGGCAGGCTGGAGAGATTGAGCCACAGTGATCTTTCCCCTGCCACGGCCAAGCCCATGATGCAGCCGCAGCCCTGCACTGTAAGCTTGAGACCTGGAGAATGAGCTCCATAACGATACATATCTCCTCCCAAACCATGGGACTGGGGGTACCTTTATCCAGCAGGTGGCCCATGTCGTGAAACAGCTCAGCCTAATAGGGTGAGAGCAGGGTGACAACATGAAGATTCTTTATAGACTGAGCTGCCAACTTATACACTTTCTGGGACATAGCAGCTGTGAAACGCTCCATTTTACCTGCGAGGATTGGCCCCACCGACCTGAGTGAGTAACAACTGCCTTAACTCTCCGGGGCATGGAGTTTACCAGAGCTTCACAGGTTGCCACTGGAATGCTCTTCCATGCCTCCATGATGACATCACGGAGCTGGCGGATTTTCGAGACTTTGCGCTCCTCCACCTCCGCTTGAGGATGCCCCAAAGATGTTCTATTGGGTTTAGGTCTGGAGACATTCTTGGCCAGTCCATCACCTTTACCCTCAGCCTCTTCAATAAAGCAGTGGTTGTCTTAGAGGTGTGTTTGGGGTCATTATCATGTTGGAACACTGCCCTGCGACCCAGTTTCCAGAGGGAGGGGATCATGCTCTGCTTCATTATTTCACAGTACATATTGGAGTTCATGTGTCCCTCAATGAAATGTAACTCCCCAACACCTGCTGCACTCATGCAGCCCCAGACCATGGCATTCCCATCACCATGCTTGACTGTAGGCATGACACACTTATCTTTGTACTCCTCACCTGATCGTTGCCACACATGCTTGAGACCATCTGAACCAAACAAATGAATCTTGGTCTCATCAGACCATAGGACATGGTTCCAGTAATCCATGTCCTTTGTTGACATGTCTTCAGCAAACTGTTTGCGGGCTTTCTTGTGTACAGAAGAGGCTTCCTTCTGGGGTGACAGCCATGCAGACCAGTTTGATGTAGTGTGCGGCGTATGGTCTGAGCACTGACAGGCTGACCCCCCACCTCTTCAATCTCTGCAGCAATGCTGACAGCACTCCTGCATCTATCTTTCAGAGACAGCATTTGGATGTGACGCTGAGCACGTGCACTCAGCTTCTTTGGACGACCAACGCGAGATCTGTTCTGAGTGGACCCTGCTCTTTTAAAACACTGGATGATCTTGGCCACTGTGCTGCAGCTTAGTTTCAGGGTGTTGGCCATCTTCATGTAGCACAACAATTTGCCTTTTAAGATCCTCAGAGAGTTCTTTGCCATGAGGTGCCATGTTGGCTGTATATTGAGTTATTTTGAGGGCAGAATAAATTTACACTGTTATATAAGCTGCACACAGGCTACTTTTCATTGTTTCAAAGTGTCATTTTGTCAGTGCTGTCCCATGAAAAGATATACTTAAATATCTGCAGAAATGTGAGGGGTGTACTCTTTTGTGATACACTGTATATCCTTGTAAAATAATAGAATAGACTTAATAATCCTTATTCTTAAATAAAAGCTCCACCATATCAAAGTACATTTCTCAGAGTGCAGGTTTTCCTAGAGTTTTGCTTCACATGATGCACTGAGCACCTCTCTCCTGTCCTGCCTTTCATTTCCATACATTTACATATTAGTTTGCAGTTTTTGAAAGGGATATTTGTATGTGTTTTGGAAGTGAAAAAGGGGAATAAGAATGCATGCATTGCATTAACTTTGAGTTATCTTATCCTCTCTGCCCTTTCTTTCCTTGTACCTTTGTTCTGACATTTTTTTGCTCTGGAGCCGCTGCTTCCTGATCTGCCATTGCTGGGCTTTGCCAACCTTCTCAGTGTTTCTTTTTTATTATGTCTGAAATTTTTTTCTGTCTTTGTTTTCCTTTCACCCCAACCGGTTGAGGTGGATGATGTTCTACTGAGTTATTTCTCTGCTGGATGTTTCTTCCTGGTTAAATGGGAATTTTTACTCTCCACTGACTTGGTGTTGGCTCTCACTGTGGTATCATGTCACTTCACATTCCTGTTACAGAACACAGTGGTGTTTTTTCTGTAGCTCAATTTGTTGCTTAATTAATCTTGATAATGACTTATTTCATAGTGTATTCTTTGTGGTGAAAAAAAATAAACTGAGTGCTGAAATCAAACTGATGATTTTTTGAAAGAGAGTAAAGCTTTACTAAGGGATCAATACAGGGATCAATACAGCACTAACAATTTCCACACTAGCATTGGCAAAAAGCAAAATAATAACAGCTTCTTTATACCCATTGTGTGGATACAATCTTCAGTTCCCACCATCATGTATGCATATGCATCAGCATGATAACGACCTGTGTCATGACCTTGGACAGGGCTTGCATTTTAGCTGTTTTCTCATCTTTGCACACTCAGTCTTTTTACAAGAAAATTATAATTACATACCCAAAGAGGTACACAGAGCTTATTAGAGTTGAAACAAAAAATTTCCATTACAGCCTTGATGTGCTTTATCTAAGCCACACTCTCTGCTGAATCACTAGTAAATTTGCTTGTAAATTCAGATAAAACTAAGGTTATTGTACTGCCCTGGTGGTTGCTCATAGAGGCTTGTTTTGATTGTTAGTTTTCTCTGTACTTATTGTAAAGTCTTTACCTAACAATATAAAGTGACTTGAGGCAAGTGTTTGTCATGATTTGGAGCTGTATAAATAAAATTAAACTGAATTGTTGCAAGTGTTTGCTCACGGGGAACTGTTGGGTTTGTAATGGAGATAATTAGTTTTTATGGAAGGCATTGTCAAGAATATTAGCAACTTTAGAATAGAGAATGTGAATTTATCAAATCTTTGGATTTATTGGATTAACAAAGAAGGAATCAACTGATGACTCCATCATATAATTGTGGAAAGCAAAATACAGCTTATTTACCCTCTAGAGTCTAGACAGAGAGAGCTATCATTTCTATTTTTTACATCAGATATATCTGGGTTTCATTTGTTGTGTAGAAACTAGGATAAATTAATGTACAAAGAGCCACAAACCACGGTTTTCGTAAACACAATCATGTTTACAAAAACAGTTAAATTAAGACACAGAGAACTCTCACTGAATGATTAGCAATTGCTTTATAAAAATTGTCAGTCAACTGCACAAAATCTGAGGTTATGCCACTATTGAAACTATTTCAAATGAACTGACACATTTGAGAAAACATCATACTTGGTGTCTTTCTGTGTGGATTATTCTGGCAAGTTGTTACAAAACAGGAGGCTGTGGTTTTATCTAGCCATGGGTACTGACTAGAATAATCTTACAAACTATCATTTTACAGACTTTTATGACAGTACTGAAAACTGTATGCCTCTGATTGGATTTTTCAAATTATGCCTAATTCTGTTCATTGGTAATACTTCATTAATATCATTTGGTTATTCAAACAGTTCAGTAAATGCTATTTGAAAGTTTGCAGTAACTTAACATTAAATGTTTTCTCAATTTTTACAAGTCAGAAGAGTGAGACTGGTGATATTTTGCTTTGTTCATTTTTGTGTTTGTTTTAACTAAGAGTATGTGTATGTGCATGTGATCATAGCAAAATATGGGAACAGAAACAGGTTCCAACACAAAGGCAGTATTGAGCAAAGAGAGAATAAATGATTTCATTACACTGAAAGATATATGATACTCAAGACACTTCAAGGAACTTATGCAAGTTTAAAACCACAAATCTTCCAGGAAGAAGTTCAAAAATGTTTTTGAGGGGAGCTAGACATGTTAAACAACAGTAGAAATGCATGTAGACTAATCGTTCCTCCCCCTTTCTGTGCTAAAACCAGCAGCAGGTCGTGAATTAGCCCACCCAGTTAGCAGACATGATCAGACTGGGTGGGCTGATGCCTGGATACTTCCATGTCCTCCAGAGACAAGTTGCAGATTAGGTGCAGATGCAGCCACAAGACCATGATGCTGGCCTTCATGGGCCTGAGTTTATCTTACTACCAAATAAATGACAGAACAGGTCAATGCCCAGAACTTGACTGCTGGTGCCATTTGTCGAGATATGGGGGAGTGCCATTGCCAAGGGTTCCCCCTGTAATGAAATGATCAATGTTAAACCCTTTACCTGCCAGTGGTTTTAAAGTTGTGGCGTGTGTGTGTGTGTGCGTGTGTGTGTGTGTGTGTGTGTGTGTGTGTGTCTAAAACTGGATCTGTTGGGTGTCTGATATTAAATGTTTACACAAAGCTGCAGAAATACTGATAAATGCTACAGTGAATCTGCAAAGAGACACTAAACTCAGTACCTTTTTTTTCTGGTTGTGATCTTATGGTTTTAAATTACATTTACCTTGATAAGCACCCTGGCTGAGAACCCTTCCTGTAATTAAAAAAAATCTCTTTATCAGAGGTAATACATGTGTCATGGTCCGGGGTTTGTGGACCCTGTGTGTTTTTGTTTTGACTTTACTTTGTCTGTTCTGGGGGTTTTCTTTTGTTGTGGGGTTTTAGTTGTTTCTAGTTCCTTGTGTTTTCTTGTGTCAAGTCTGCATCTCTGTTCCCCTGAGTCCTTTCCTGTTTTATTTTGACAGTCTCGTGTTCCCTGTGCTTTGTGCTTAGTTTTGCTTCCCTTGTTTCATTAGGTTCATTTGGCTCACCTGTCATCCCCTGCTGTTTTCACTTGCCCTAATCCCCTTGTGTGTATTTAAGCCCTTAGTTTTCCTCTGTTCCTTGTTTGGGTCCTCATCATTGTTTATGTCCTGGTGGATGTTCCTGCTGAGTGCTTTCAAGTTTCTTCGGGTTTTTTTGTGTTTTCATGTCAGCGGCTCCAGACCAGCTGTGTGTCAAAAGATTTAAATAAACTTTCAGTAAAGTTCTGCTCTGAGGTCCTCACTGCCTTGCTAGCACCCAGCCGTGACAACATGTCATTTAAATTACATTCTTATTATTGAACTTTTTTGTGTGTGTGTGGAGGGGAGGGGGTTATACCATTATTTGTATGGGTATTAAACATTTGTATGCACCTTATGTTCTTAAAAATCAAACAAATGTGCATTATTAAACTTTTGGTTTATGCATTTAAAATAACATTCACATAACTATATGTGAATAACTCCTTTGCCATGCAAAGTAAGGAAGCTATTCTTGGATGGTTATGATTGCTGTAGGCAGCTCATACACTGGGTCATTGCTCTGTTTATTTAAAACAATTACCATGTAACTTCTTAATCCATTAATTATGACAGCAATGTGTTGATCTGTGCACACAACCAAGGAAGTTGAAAATTTGCCCTCCTTTCCCTGTCAATTGTGAGTGGTGTGGCAAGCAGGGTGGACCCAAATGCAGAACTCCAAAACAGGACTGAATGTAGCCAATGGTTTATTTACAGAAATAATCTAAGAAATATGCCAAAACTAGGTAAACTTAACAAAACTGAAGTAGAGGGCAAACCAGCAAAACTGGAACAAAGCCACACCACCATGAGAGAGGACACAACAAAAACAGAACAGAAAACAGAAGAAAACTGAGGGCTTAAATACACATCAGGTAATCAGGGCAAGAGGAAACAACAGGGCACAGCAGGTGAAGCAAATGAAACTAATAACACAGGGGAAGGAAAACTAAACACAAAGCATGGGGAACACAAGCTGTCAAAATAAAACAGGAAGTGACTAAACAAGGTACATGCAGACTAAACACGGAGGACTGGAACACTGACTAGTCACAACACTGGGAATAAAACTCAATATGAAAACACAGGAGGTCAGGGTCAAGACAAAAAGGACAAAACAGACAAGAACACAGACACAGGGGAGACGGGGACTACAAATGATAACAAAGCCAGAACTAAGATGAACAATGAAAACCAAAACAAACTAGGAAGTAACAAAACTTAGTGAAAACAGAACAAACACAAAGTGCTGGGCACACAGCCCAGGACCATGACACCCCCAGGTTTTCACAACCTATACATGTTGTATTATTTGTTGATTTTGCAACTCCAAGAAGTAAAATTTCTACAGGCAGAGAGAGATTCAAATGAGTCCTAGGAAACACATTCAGCTTCATATTACGACCCGTAAAAAGCTGCAGCTTTTACAGCTTTATTTAGTTAGCAGGTTTGACTGCTTACATATCCCAACACTTGGGGCTCTCAAAACTTTAACACTCCTAAACAAGTTCTCCTGGGGACCGCCCTACTCCAAGACACCTGACTCAAAAGATCAGTTGATTTGAATCAAGTGCGTTGGAGCAGGGAAGCACCTAAACAATCAGTCAACAGTGCAAGAGTTGAGAACCAGCAATATAGTTTCTGCTACAATAAAATAAAATAAAAAACTAAAATAAAAATGTTCTAACATCATAATTTTGCCATGAATGAAAAAAATGCTTTTATTTATTTATTCATGCATATTTTATTAATATATTTATCTCAATTTAAACATGATATACATCTCCTATGCAGCTTTAGTTCCCAAAAGGATTGCTCCACCTCAAGATCAAAGGTCAAACTTCTACTTCTCATTTTATTGAAAAGTTACATCATTAAATCAATAAATAAGGGATGGCATGTATGTCCAGAGGACATCGTGTTTTAGAGAGTTAAAAGGGTTAAAATACTGAAAAATATTTATTGTTTGGTAGGTTTGAAGTTGATTAATTGATTTATGAAAAAAATACAGGCAGAGAAAAAATATTGTTGTACTTAATAGCATTTCTTTCTTTCTTTTTTTTTGGGGGGGGGATGTAGATTTTTGCCACAAAGGTGTCCAGAGGGTGCACAGTGCATAAATATAGTGTAAATGACATGTAAGAGAAAAAGACATTAGATTTCAAAAAATTAATGAAAAAGATTTCCTGCAAGAAAATTCACGCCATCAGCTGTAACACGGCCAAAATTATCACCAAATGAATTTTTTTTAAAAAGAAACAGTTGAACAAAATGTACAAAAATGCCGGATGAGGGGATAAGGGTGAAGTTCACACATTTACTCTGCTGTGCTGCCATCTGCTGATCATTTTAGATTTCTTCATGAGAAAAGGCAGAGGCATGTGATCATTGCTGTTTATTTGTTTATGTCTGTCAGCAAAATGACGCATGAACTACCAGGCTGAATTTGATGATAGCTGGTGTAAATTATTGTGCGAATTCACATAACCGGAAATAAAACTACAAAAACGCTGGCGCCGGTCGTTGGCGTGGGTCTTGGGGGAGAGGCTTCTCCCTCTGCTTTTCAGTGCTGCGTGAATAGCAGCAAGTTACTATAAAAAGAAATGTGCCTGCGCAAGAATGAAAAGCCTCCGATTAAGGTTCAATCTCTGAAAATATTTTATTTAAATACAACACACACATTTAATAGGACCAGCGTTTTGTCTATTTTACTATTATTTTTTAAAATATGACTTCATTCAGTTGGTTTTACATAAAATGATATATACATACAGATGTATACAAATGACCGCAAAAATGCAGTAATTTAAAGCATAACGCCTTTAATGGTAGAGGCGCCTGCGCATTACGCACGCCGCCCTGATAGGGTAAAGTCTACAGACGACCAACCTATTTCCGGTGCAACCCAAACATCTGTTTTTATAGTCGGAATCATCTGCGCTTTATTTTTTTTGTCCTCTGCTTAAATCATGTCCGCACTGGGGGTTGTGCTCGTGATCTTCGCGGTGTCTGTGTGGCCCGGTGAGGTTTTCTGACAGTCTTATTATTGCCTGCACCACTGCACTCCCACTAGTCGCCATTTATTCTGCTGTTTATAATAATGCAATGTAATGTAAGCCTATATCAGACTGTTTTGGGGTTTTTGTCGACTTGCAATACCTTTATAGTGTTGAAACTTTAGTCTAACCAGTACTGAAACCATTACGTGCAAGCTTCTGTTTTATTTTCTGTTTCTTTTCTCATGTGGGTGATTTAACTGAAGGAGACTCCAGGTTCATTAGTGGCCTGTTGGCATTCACAAAGCAGGAATCTCTGGTAAGCCTTTATGAGAATACATTCTCTAAAATCAGCACATACATACAAGTCTGCTGTATCTATTTATGTAGCATATAAATAATAAAAAGGAGTTATTAAATGGTCTTAAATAGATACTGCCCTGTCCTCTAAGAGTTCAAGTAGCATGCTCACAAGGTGTAAATGTGGGATTTAGCTTTTTCATTATTAATAAAATATCATACAAACTGAGCAGTTCTGTTACTGTGGCTTCAGCAGACATTGGATATCTGTCCAGAATGCAGCCAGATCATCCAGCTGTCTGCCAACATGATTTCCAGCAGTGACACTAAGGTAAAGGGCAGTTTCACTTTACTTTCACTTCATGCATTCACTAGGCACAGGACCCGGGTTTGAGGAAATGGATGCCACACCCTTGTAATATCTTAGCACAAAACAGACAAATAACTACTGTGCTTTTGCAGGGAACTGTGTATGAAAGCTTACACACTTTGTGCCAGCGTCTCCCTGAAGAGCAGGCATCAGAGTGTGATTTACAGGTGAAGACTTATCTGCCCAAAATCCTGCAGCACACTCCTGATCATCTGGTGAGTTTAACCTCCAGTAAGGTGTCTTTTTAGACTCAAGGAAAACAGTGAACACTGTGGCCTTCAGAGAGTCCTTTTACATCAAATATTGTGCTTGTGTGTGTGTGTGTGTTTGTAGAACCCAAGAGAGCTTTGTGCCGCTTTTGGACTTTGTGCTCCACACAAGGAGGCGAAACTGCAGAAACTTCTCCACCACGTGGCTGATGAAGATAAATCCAGCTCTGCACTTGCCACAGAAACAAAAACCAATGTTAGTATTAGGAAGCAGAAGATGAATATAAATTGAAAAGTGAAGTGAAACCTGAGTTTGTGCATTATAAAAATGGTGCTCTTATCAGCTACTTCTCCCTCCAGGAGCAGCTCAACCCAGTTTGCACCCTGTGTTTGTTTATTATCAAGAAGCTGGAGAGTCTGTTGCCCAAAAATATGACTGAGGTAATCTTTTCTTTATTTCTGTTTATTTAGATAACCTTATCATCATCATCACCATCCATCATATAAACTCTACTCCTTCTTGCCCTGTAGGATACTATAAAGAAGCTCATGGAAGAGGTCTGCGACCTTATACCCAAAAGTTATAAGGAGCAATGTGATGACTTCATCGACAAATATGGCGTAGAGATTGTCGAATTCCTTTTGTCTTCTGCTGCACCTCACACGATATGCACTCTTCTACATCTCTGTTTGTTCAACCAGCAGCCAGTTCCAGGTCTGTCTCATTTGTAATGAATCAATTCGGTCATTATTGGCCTGTAGGTTGGACCTGGGCCTCTTCCTCAGTCACCTAATTTCTATACTGATTCCCCAGAGGTGTTCCTCCCCTCGGACTGCGAGTCATGTCGTACACTGGCTGCGCTGAGCCGACTATACCAGGGCCTCAACGCCACTGAACCTCAGACTTCTGCTTTCCTGCACTCGGTGTGTGACTACCACCCCAACGCCATCCCCAAGGTCTGACTCAGCTTCTACTGGTGCTTTTAGAGCATCCTTTACAAATCATTGTATGCAACTTTAAAGCACTTTGAGATGGCAAACATTTTTATGTGATTGCTCAGCTGATTATACTGTATCTAATAGCCTTTCTTTTAATTTATCCCGTATTATTAAAGTGAAATCTTTAAAGTGTGATGGCATGAAAAACTTTCAATTTTCTTTTCAGTGTGAAGCATTCACCAACATCTACGGCTCGCGACTGCAGAAGATTTTTAGAAACCAGATGGAACATCCCCATGCATGTGAAGTAAGGAGAAACTAAAGGTCGTATGTACCCATTCACCATGGAAGGACAAAAGAAGAACCCTTTATCTCTAATCGTCTTCACAAATTATTACACCTCTACTACTTCACTAGTTTGAATATCAGCACTGACACAAATTCTACTTTGGCCTGCAGCAGCACACTTTTTTCCCCAGCTAGAAGCTGCTGTAGTCAGTTCAATGCAGATCACAAACGCAGAGTAGCCGCGTCAAATCTCATGAACACCTGTCATTCTTTGGTTCTGTCTGTCCTGCAGAGAGCTGATCTGTGCGTCACCTCGAAGCAGCTGGAACCGCTGGGAAAGAATCGTTGTACCTGGGGACCAAGCTACTGGTGCAAAGATGCTGAAACTGCTCAGGAGTGTGGCGTATGTGACATTTCTTTATTATTGGTAGTTTAACTGATAAAAGAAATGACCATCCATGTGAAAACTACAAGTCATTCAATTAGAATTTAGAGGGGGTTTTCTTATGTTTAGTTCTTTGGTCATTAATGCTACATTATAGAAATGATCAGGGTCTGTGTGGAAAGACATCAAGCTCTGCAGTGAGTTTTAGTTGTGCCACTCAAAACTCTTAATCACTGCCAAATATTTTACATGTCATTTCTGACCAAAATTGATTGGATGAGAATGCATGGAAAAGTTATTTCCACTCTTCCATCATCTTCAATTTCTCCAATTTAGGATCATGGTTTGCTTGAGCCTATCCCAATTAAAGAGGCAGGGTACACCATGGACAGGCTGCCAATCCAAGGCAGGGCTAACACAGAGAGACAGAGAACCATTCATGCTTATATTCACACCTAGGGTCAATTCAGAATCAGCATTCACCTCTAACATTCATATCTTTGAATGATGGGAAGGAGTCGGAGTACCTGGAGAGAACACATGCAGGAACGGGGAGACTGTACAAACTCCAAAAAGCTCAATTTTCTTTAAAGGCCATGCATGACACTTCAGCATGAGTAATTGTCTCTTCCTGTCCTCTGACATGCATAGAGGACAGAAGGATCTGACTTTATGAGCCGCTACAATTTGCGTTTCAAATCTATTATGTTTTCAATCTGCAGAATCGAGTCTACTGTGAGAAATACATGTGGAAGAAGAATGAGTGAAGCCTGCAGGACTGACTGCAGCCATGTGCACACAGTGGCCTACTTTCTACAAGTTGATTAAATTGTTAAATGTTTAATATCTATGATGTACCAATTACATTTTTAAAATTTTTGTTGTTGCTATTTTAAAAGTAAATTTTGCATCTCATATACTAGGACAGTCAATCAGCCATATGAATGTTCCACATGAAGTTTCCGTTTTGCATGAAGTTTTATGAAACTGAGGCCAGGATTCATTCTGATACATTAGTTCTGTGAGAAGTGTTATTCTGTATATTATAGCTGTGTTATTATGAATGTGAAAAACTGCAAACTCTTTGTCCCTGTGCTAGTCACACACTGAGCTCAGTGTATACTTCAGACAATTTCAACAAATGACTGATCAACAACTGGAAAACTACTTCTTCTGTAATATAATTGCTCTTGTGATGACTCCTGTTGCAAATGACCAAATACAAATAAAACTGGTATAATTAAATTGGTGTGGTGTAAAAATTTACCCCGCAGACACACACGTGTGCTGGAGCTGGTTTATTTAGAAACTTCCACATAGTAAAAAGATAAAACTGTGAAAGAAAAAAAAAAAAAAGACATTTACATGTATTTGTTTCTTGCGGTTGTAAAGAATGCTCTGATGGTCTCTTGTCACTTTGATTCAATATTCTGTTACTGTTTTATAAGACCTAGTCAATTCCAAAACAATCTCAAGACCTCTGGTCATTCACAATGAGGATGACTCTGCCTCACTCACGCCCCTGTGTGGTTGTTTGTTTCATCATTACTTTCTTGCCTCTTCCAAATCTGAGGGGAAAAAATTGCAATCAGGAAATGGGACTCCAGTTTAGGATACGATTCAGTTAAAGCAGCTGACAATATTTCATACTGGAGCAGTAATGAAGTACTGCTGCTGCTACCACGCACATTAACACATCTTGCCAAGATCACAGAAGATGCAACGGTCTGTTTTTTGTTTTTTTTTATTGTGCACGCAAAAACTGAGCAGTCGACTTGCCTGGATGTAAGCCTCAGACAGTGTGATCATTTGGGGGAGAATGTCAGTCACCTGCAGGTCCTGCATCTCATACCACTTTCCAGTTCCCTGATTAAACACAAAGGCACATGGACACTGTTTACGACAAAAGCACATTTCACAAAACCTAAAATCATTCACTTGCATGGTTGATTCCAACAGTAATATCAGAAACTTCTAGATGCAATTTACATGATGCAGAACATGTATTCTGTACGCTCCCTCGTTGGGTTTCCCATCATGCACTACGTTTGCAATAAGGTCATAAGTCGTGTTCTTCTCAGTGACTTGAGCTTCTTCTGTCAAGTATTCACGAAGGTCTACATTCCTGTTGAAACACACACAAAGTGATGGCATACTGTTATTTAAACCAACACAATGTACAAGAAATACAACACATAATAATAATAATAATAATAAAGTCTTTGATCAAGGCTATATACTTTGTCTGAATACTTTGAAAATACGAACAGCACTTACGTGATCGGGAAGTTGACAATTGTGGGGTTCTTTTCCACAAAGAAGTTGTTCTTGGTGAATCTTTTGATGCAAAAAATGAGGTATGGAGGCAGTTTGGTCAGCTGGAACCTTTTGAGAAAATTCTCTTTGTAGGTTTTGTATTCCTGAAATTAAAAAACAGGGAAAATGCACAGATTTGTTCTCACTGTTCAATTATTAATGCAACAAACTCGTATCTAAATAAAACTGTTGATTAGATAATATTTTGAGCTGTAAAAGCCCCAACTGTAAATTTAAATATTTTACAGCCTCATAAAATTAACTAATGCTATCAATTGAATTTTATGATTTTTAAGTGGGCCACAGCACTCTTTGGGAACTACTGCATTTTAGGAAAAAAAAACTTTGTACAACAAGTGTGCACACCTTTAGACTTCTACCAGAGAAGACTGAGTGATGTGATTAAATCAAAGGTGCTTCACCAAAGGATTAGTTTAATGGTGTGCACACTAAAGTTTTCCCCAACATTTTTGCTTGTTTTTCAATTTAATTGTTCAAACACCTGTTATGGGTCACAGTAAAGGTGAGAAAAGTTTTGAAATGATTTATTGTGGTCTCATGTTTTTAACATCGCAAAAGCCTGGCATTTTAACAGAGGTGTACACACTTTATAGTCACTGTAGGTGCACACATGCTCTCCACATCTGTGCAAGCACAATGGAGGAGAGAGGGAGACAGTAGTTTATAACCCACTTCCATTTTCTTGTGTCAACTACACTAACCCTTTCTAGCACAACACTGCCATCTAGTGCTGAAATTTTGAGTTAGCCAACAGTAGCTCAGATCACTGCACTGCAATATTGAAATAGCAGTATTTGCAAGCTGTTTTACTTTGTTTGTGTTTGATTATCAAAGCCAGAAGGATTAAAAGAAATCAGTACCTTCTCTGTGCTGCCATTGAACTTGCCCAGGATGTTGAAGAGAGGAACCTGTGGGATTATAAGCTGTTCTTTCTCATCCTTGTACAGTGGTGCAGTTGGGAGGTCAAGGGTCAGAAACAGGAAGGAAGACTCAGACATCTGTTCCTGATACTCCTCTGTTGTAAGCAGTGCCTCTTTTTCCTCTGGTGGCTGTAATATTTTGATAAACATGACGTAGATTCTCAAAACATAATTACTACTTTATTCACAGGA
Source organism: Pterophyllum scalare (assembly GCA_024447675.2). NCBI lineage: Eukaryota > Metazoa > Chordata > Actinopteri > Cichliformes > Cichlidae > Pterophyllum > Pterophyllum scalare. Next base: position 49,763 of record JAMQGT020014069.1, read on the forward strand.
AATATGCCATGTATTCACAGAATATATCGTACATATATAGACACTTAGCAAAGCTGCATTTTAAGGCATGCAGGAATAAAGAATTTTATCAGATACTTAAATGAAGCTCATCTTTTCTATTACTAAAGTTATTCAAATTCCAGATGATTTTAAAACACAAGCAAGAATTTCACCAAATCTGGGTGTGGAAGTTTCTTGGAGAAGATCCGCATGCAGCCTTGAAACGCTTTTGTAACGATTGCTATGGGAGAAGAAAGAAAAGAGGTTTAGTGGCCTTTTATTGACTCTCATGATCTTTTTCCTTTTCCCATCAGGGATCATCTGCCTCCATCTCATACCATCTCTAGCATCCTCTTCTGTTACACCAACCTCCTTCACTATAGCCATGAATCTTCGCTGTGGTCTTCCTCTTTTCCTCCTGTCTGGTAACTCCATATTCAACACTCTTTGCACAATATATCCAGTATCCCTCCTCTGCACAGGTTCAGACCACCTCAGCCTTGCTTCTCTAACTTTGCCTCCAAACCACTGAACCTGAGGTGTCCCGCTGACATTTCTAATCCTGTCCATTGTGGTCATTTCCAATGAAAATCTTCAACTCCAAACCATACATCACAGCAGCTCTCACTACCATCTTATAAACCTTCCCTTTCACTCTTGCTGCTGTCACAAATCACCCCTGACACTCATCTCCACTTACTCAACCCTGCCTGCACTCTTCTTCACCTCTCTTGTGCACTGCCCATTGCTTCAGAAGGTTGACTCCAGGTATTTAAATTCATTTACAATCACTTCCTCTGCTTCTGTAAGCCTCACTGTTACGCCCGTCTCCCTCTTATTCACACATGTATTCTGCCTTGCTTTTACTGACTTTCATTCCTCTTCTCTCTAGAGTAAACCTCCACCTCTCAAGGTTCTCTTCCACCTGTCATTTGTGAACACCATATTCCATGGAGGCTTCATGTGCCAGCCTGTTCATCACCACTGCACAATCATAATATGATGCAATATAATAAACATGTTTAATGCACAGATTTCAGATTCTAAATGAATAGAAATGTAATTAACCATTAATGCCATTAAGCTCTTTTTAATATCAATTGCATTACTGTATCATAACCACTCACATGACTTCTTCTTTGTGCCTCCGAGCGCACCATGCAGGGCATTTAAGAACCATGTCATGAAGTCCACAGCATCACCTGCAGAATAGAAAACAACAAATTAGGACTACAACTTATTTTCCATAGAAGACGTGTTATAAGCCTTCCTGAGGCCAGAAAGTCCAACTTAGTCAATTTAAAGGAATACCTTGCTTTGTAATTTGGAAGTTCTTCTTGCTGCACAGCACTACAGCCTGCAGCATCTCGTGGGGAGACACATGGGCCTTAAAGTTTCTTGGATTCCAAAGTTTGCGCATCAGCTCACCAAACCTCTGCACCAAGAGAAACATGATGTCTCCTGGAGGCCTACGGATTCCTCTGTAGTTTTCCTCCTCCAGGAAGTAATTTCGCAAAGGTGGAACATTAGAAAAAGCCTTAAAGGAGAGATACAAATGAAAATGGATGATATTATTTGGCAAATTTGCACCAACTAATAAGATTTATAGTCTCAGATGTCCATACCTGTAACACCACATTGGCATAGTCATTGGCTTTAATGTTGTTGAGCCCTACAATGCCCGGTAGGTACGTTGTACCGTCATAGGCTCTGTACAGTTTACCCTGCTTGTCCAGCCCTGCAATGTGCTGCTTGGTGAAAGTTGGTTTCAGGACATACTGTAGAGAGAAGTGTCAACAAATCAACTGTTTTGTTTGTGTTAACTGACACAAAACTAGAGTTAGAAAAACTGACAGAATCAATCCTTGAATGGCTTTCCCGTCCTTACACTCTCCTGAGCTGCCATAAAACTAGCAGCTGTAGTTGATTTTGGAGACTTGATCAACTTCTTGAAAGTATGTCTGCTCTGTTCATCTTTCTGTAGCCATTCTGAAATGTTCTCATCTTCAGTTTGGTACTTTTCAGCAAATGCTGAGTGCTTGTTGCGAAAATGTCTTTCAACATTACATTTTTTGTTGTTTGCCAATTTCTCGCCACATATCGAGCACAGAGGTAAGTCAGCATCATTTGTGGAAAATTCAAATGAATCTGAATTCAGTGAGTTCACTGTACTCAAATGCCCTCCCCAGTCACCAGAGCTTAGTCTAATAGAGCACTTTTTGGGATGCTATCTTATCGAATATGAACCAAAATCTCAGAAGAATATTTCCAACACCTTGTTGAATCTATGCCATACAGAATTAAGGCAGTTGTGAAGGCAAATGGAGGTTCAACCTGGTAGTAACAAGGTGTACCTCATAAAGTGGCCAGTGAGTGTACATGAATTCCAGTTTTAGTGTGAAAAGTAGTCCTTTACTTACTGTGATGTCTTCCAGTGAAGAGTCAATGATCTCATAGTTATCTGGCAGACAGTAAAACTTGAGTGTGTGCAGGTTGAGGAACACATGATGGCTAAACTGTACGCTGTGAGTGTATGCGTGAGACTTCAAACCTCTTCCTACAAGAAAGCAAACACAAATCAATCAAAGTACAACAGGGCGTCTGATCCCCGGTTAAAATGTCCCCATAATTTGGCTACCTTGAAAGTATTTCCCACATATAAGGCAGGCGTAGACGTTGATGTGGGAGAGAGAGATGGAGCAGAGCTTCTCAAAGTCAAAGTCCAGCACACTCCTGTAAGATTGAGGCACAAATTTGAATTCATCTGCAGAGGTGGAAGACAGATTTTAGCGCTTATTTAATTGGCATGCACAGTCGACTCCGTCCTACCTGTTTATGGTATCAAGATATGGGCAATGGCGGCTTCTTCGGTCTTCCACTACATTTCCTCTTCCAACTTTGGCTGCCACTACAACGTGAAAGGATCCGAGACGAAAAATATCAGCCCAGACCATGTACTATCAATCCAAAGCAAAAAGCTAAACATGCTAACTAGCTTAGCTTAAAGATTGCGAAGCCGGAGGGCTGGTTTTCAAACACCGGGTGCTTTTAAAATGAGCGGTATCTTTGTTTTAACTAAACACTGGCGATACTTATTGCTCCATCTGCGTGTTACTGGGCAGACCCGTGACAAAAAGCGAACGCACCACCGGCTAACAACAAAACTAATGGCTAACCAAACGCAGGGCATACGTTTGACGAAAATCTACTTACCTCCGTCTTCGTTGTCATCATCATCTAAATCCGCCTCTCTTTCTCGCTTCAAAGAAACCATAGCGGCAGATAGATTTCAAAGTAACGGCGTCAAAACAGCAGAGAAGCCAAAGTTTATGTTATTAGGGAAGAGTGGTGAATGGGTCAAACACCGTGCGCCTCGAAACTCGCGGCGGTATTAAATAGCAGACTAAAACCTAACCCGGAGTTTGAAAACTCAGTAACGATACACCCTGCTGTAGTATGTGGGCAAAACTAAAGTGACTAATGGCAGATTTCTAAAGTGTAACCTGATTTTTGGTGTGTGTTTTTTTAATGTAAAAACGTTTGTCATGTGTGGGTAATCCTGTTTATGGTGTGCAGTTTAGATTATTTTTTTTTTAAATTAACTCCGGGAGCATTATAATTGGACAACCAGTTATCGTTAGCAGTAGCTATATAGCTTTCTGAGCGTTCACAGTGTTCTGATAGGGACTTGTTGCAGTCACTAGGGCATAAATATTGTCGTCGTTTGAAAACGGTTTGCTGAAATGGATGTTTTAAGAGAAGAAGGGGTCCATGAGCTGAAATACAAACCGGGTGGCCGTCTGGACATGAGCCACGGCTTCCTGCACCATATCCGGAGGAACCAGATTGCTAGGTGAGTTCCTCAGCTATTAGCTTATGCTAGTAGGCAGTACACCAGCCCATTCAGTTGACAATATCATCATCATCATAATTAGTGAAAAGTAATTTTATGATGGAGAAAATGTTATCGTGTTAATAACACACGCTTTTACCTCTCAAAATATATTGAGAGGTAGCAGAGGCCTGTTGGCCACTTCTCTTTGATTTTAGGACACTAGAGCAAAATAACACAATAACGCATCCGTTGCCAAATGAGAACAATCCAGTTTGACTTGTCAGAAGACCCCAAAAACAGTAGGGAAACAATTATATACATAGTCAAATATTCCGTTGTATTTTTATAGGCTGTATTTGTGGAGTACCTGGTTGATGCTAGTATTTTTAGGGGTGTGTAGTGTACCTAAAGTAGGGATACACATACAGCAGTGGTCAGAAGTTCATCATGGGCATGAATGTCATGATCATTTAGGGCTTTTAAGGATTTCTTTGAATTGTTCTTTTTTCAGGGTGGAAAAATTGTACAGCATACATCTTGAATGACTTTAAAAACAAAAAAAGTTTGAATTTATTTTGGATTTTCTTTGATCCACAAAAGTGTATATATATATATATATATATATATATATATATATATATATATATATATATATATATACACAGGCTCAAATATATACATACACTAATTTAGATTAGATTAGATTCAATTTATTGTCATTGCATATGTCACAAGTACATTGCTACGAAATGCAGATTGCATCTGACCAGAAGTGCTTGAGCGGTGATAAAAAAAAAAGAGAGAGAGAGAAATTAGGAACTTAGGGCTTATTGGTAAAAAGGAAATTTTCTGTCAGTGTGGTAGTGGTTTGATGTTTATCAGTTGTCATTTTGCACTGGTTAAATATTCTAAGATTGTATGAGAACTCAAAGAATTGTTATTAATTTATAAATAACTCAGCCATTGTCCCGAGGTACAAAGAACCTTTTAAAACTTGTGCCATTAAAGAATCTTAACATGCATCATTTGTGAGAAATCCAAAAATGTCTAGGCCTGTGTCACAGCTTTATGTCAGTGCATTAAAATAGCAAAGATTTAAATTGTATCATTTCATTTACATTTTGTTCAGATACACCATATATATCAGACTGAATGCTGGTGACAATTGTAATAATGAGATCTATAATGGTGCATAGTGGTTGGTCAAGTTAAAAATCATAATTGAAAAAGGTGTCACTCCATCAATGCTTGCATTTGACCAACCATGTTATTAACACATGCATTAACAAAATGTTAATTCCTTGTCTCAAGAGATGACTATGATAAAGAAGTGAAGCAAGCCAAAGAGCTTCAGCGGCGGAGATATACCACAACCCCTAGAAGACCCCGTCGACCTGACATGCAAGTGTACAATCCCCGAAGAAGATGTAAGACTGATGTGCTTTCTCTTAACGTTGAGCTGATGATTGTGCATCCACTAAAGAGAAGATAATGTACATGTGTGCCCATTTTCCAGATGATTCAGAGCCAGGGGCCGGTGCTGATGCTGAAGAAAATGAGAGTGGGTCAAGCACTGAGACTGACGCCAGTGGGACTGAACTCTTCTGGCTTGAATATGAGGCAGATTCTGGTACCATTACATCCATCCTTGTGCACAAGGTTAATGCAGACTCCTCTTTCTGATGTTTCTGGCTCTTTGATCATTTCCTGTGTGTAATTCCTTTAAATGATCTGTTTCTAAAGGAGGATAAGCCTGAGAAGGTGGTAGAACGTGTTGCAGAGAAGAACATCCTGGATGCGGCCATGAGGGCAGCTCTAAAGGCTCGAATTCGAAAGGAAATTGACAAAAGACGAGACAAACGCTGAGTAATCATCACATTACAACCACAAAGGAGCTTCAGACAAAGAGGAGTAATGCTTCAATCGCTCCTCCAAAGCACTGTTGTGAAGGATCATTTAGAGTGATCGTCTGCATAGATATGGTGACTTGCGTTCAGGCCATTTTTTGGAAGAAGGAATGGTGCAGATTATGGTTTGGGAGTTGCTTTCAGGTTTGTTTATTGCAATTCCTAACCTTGGGACAGTTAGAGTACGCCCTGATTCACGTATTGGGGACACATTCGAGTTGACTGGACCTTTTTAAATTATGTTACTTTTTAATAGTTACATTCAGAAGGAGCAGGTACTCTTGAGCACAGAGCCCTAGAAATGTTTGACTTATGTGTCCTGTGATTCTTGTGTTTACAGAGTTCCCTTTTTAATTGAGATTTTAACTTTTTGTAAAGTGCTTTTCAGATGAACATCAATCTCTCAGCAATCTCCATGAAATAAGGGAAATTAGTTTTGGAGTTGGAGGTAGATTTTTTTTTGGGGGGGTAACTATGTTTTGTAGTTTTCAGTTTTCTGATTTACTTTGGATTGTTGAGAGACTTATTTTTGATACTGTAATATTTGGAGGGTTTTTTTTTTTTTTTTGAGGACTGCACACTTTCCATATAAAATGCATAAAAGTCATGTATTGCTGTCAAGTTGTGTGTAGATGTGCACTTGTGGAACTGAACAGATAAAATCTGGCTGTTTTTTCTTACCATCTTATAGGACACATTTAAAAATGTATATAATACTGGACTACAGAAAAATACTACAGCAGTTTTATTTGCCAGAAATGTTTCACATTGGATCTTCAGCAGGTGGCAGTATCAGACTTACAGCCCTGCAGGTATCTCTGCTTTAGTTTCTCTCCTCCTTTTTAAATTAGATTTCACTCTTCAGTTATGTAAACGCAACACATTTTTGTACAAAAACTTACCATACAGTGTCGCTTCCATAAAAAGAGTGCTTTGAATCACTTTTTAGCAAAAAAAAAAAAAAAAAAAGTGCTGCGAAAAACTGGAACTGTGGAGCTGTGGATGATGTGGTGATAAGTTGTTGCACATAGAGTATCACTCAGAATGTATCCATTTGAGAGTCTTTGCACACTTCAGTCAGAGCTTCTCTGTCCTCTACTTTGTGTCAGTAATCTCATATGTTATTGGGGGCTGCTTGTCCAACAATGATCAATGGCCTCTGCACACAAGAAAAACTCTAACTTGCAGAGTTCAGGCCAAATTCAAATTTTTAGAGTTGAAAGGAAGTACCAAGTTTAGATTTTACAATGCAGTGCACAAGAATATGAACCTTTGAGCCCAGTTTCCCATACAGGGATTATGTCTAATCCTGGACTAAATACTTTTTCCTATTGTGGTCTTCATTGACTTTTTCCCTTTAGTCTAGGACCATGCTTAATCCATGACTGGGAAACCGGCTGATGAAGTTTTGTGACAAAGCAAACGTGCATCTCGTGACCAAAAGGTGCTTTTTTTGCATGTTAAGTTGCACCTGTTTTTATATTATTCAAGCGATTATGATTTTATAGAACATGTTTTCATTTTGTGATTTCATTTTCCACCTTTCAACTTGGTGCAGTACTTCGTTTATGATTGGTTTTTCCACCAAGCAAGTTTGAACTCGCTAAGGACGTAATGTGAAAATGCCTCGAGTCAAATTCCTATGATCCTTGAAACCCCCACCTGATGCCTACAGCAAGGTTCGTTTAAAGAAGATTGAAGTTTAAGTTGCAAAAGGGCAGCGGCAGTGCACAGGTTAAATGCATCTTGTGTCCCATCAAACTTGAAAGTGAAAACAGGAAGTTCCACCGCCCTGGCTGTGGAAAAATACAAAATTGATTTGACATTTGGACAGACGAGCTGTTGAACCGCACCATAGTAGGAGATTAAATCATTGTTTTTATTAATGCATGAAAATATGCTAACTTGATCCTCTGACCACAGGGCAGCCCACACATTACACAAAGCGTTGTCAAGGAGGAGTAGGCTCTGCAAATCGATTGGTTGGACAGAAACACTCCCCTTCAGACTGTCAACACCCTCCTCCAGCTTGCTTTCATTCCTCAGGCAGCATGTGACTGAAGGAGGGAGACACATTCACATGTCAGCTACTCTGCTGCTCAAGAGATTATCTCCAGTTACACAGATTTCCAGTTGGCTGAAATGGTCCAATCACAGCTCACACCTTAGCACCTACCTTTGGTGTAGCTTATCATTAAAATTATATAACTCATAACCTTTAATTCTGCACTTTGTCTCTAGGAAACAACTGTCAAACGTTTTTAAAGCGTGAAATTATGCAATTCAGGAAAGCACCAATTGGTTAGATGTTGTGAATATACTTAACTGTTTGGACTCCTTTCCCATCTTCTGCAGTGTTATTTTTTTAAAAAAATTCTTGTTTTTAACCAAATAGGAATTCTGCGTTATTAATATAATCTACTATAATAAAATACATCTTGAAATTTGTAGTGAGATCAACATTCTTGGATTTGTATTTTTGACCATTTTTTTGTATTTGGTTTGTGAACGTTTCTCAACAAAATGAAGAAATCTCCAAGACGGCTGTTACAAAATACATACAATTTAGGCTGGGTTGGGCACGGTGACAGCCTGGGATTAATATTACCCTAATAACAGTTAGGAAATGATTTTGAAATAACTTCCGCACCATCGAAAATACAATTGCATAACTCGGGAACCGGCAATAACTCAGATTCAAAAGCACCTTGTTATCTTCTGCACCTTTGTAACTCCATTTTGCAGTATGAGATACTGGGAAGATAAGGTATTGTCCCACACAGTTAAATCACGTGATGCGTACTGTGACAAGAAACTCAGGACTACTGGCTGATTATGACTTTAGACTTAATGAAACAAACCTTTAAACGTGTAACTGAAAAACAAAACAGTTTTCTTGTGCTTTGGAAGTTCACATTTTATTTTGCTCTCTGCTAATAGTTTGAACCAAAATTAAGTAGTTTTGTGCAGAAATTTAAAGGCAGAAGGGATGGATTATTTTCAGTTTCCTGCAAAAGTACAGTAGAGTAACAGCAAGCCCCTAAAAATCTTGCATTAGCTGTCACCTAATCCTGACAGTAAATGCCAGTGACCTCAACTGAACAGCTGACCTACTCCTACCCTTCTCACTATGACTGTACTGCACTGGCAGACTGCTTATGCAGATCACCAGTAAAAGTCTAAAGCTTCATCAGCACATTGTTGCACAAAAAAAAAATCAGCTTAGTATGTGTGGTTGACTTAATGAAAAACACCTTCCAAGCTCTTTTAATTACAGCTCATTGCATTTCAGTTGCAACAGCCTCTGTCCGTACCATGGTACAGTTACAGGGGTGAGTTTTCTTGCCCATTCAAGGCTGTGCAAGTGGAACTCCCCCACCACCATTCAGTTAAATTTAGATGCTTGGCTGAGCCAGCGTGGTAGCGGAAATACACAGCAGCTGTAGTACAATCAGCAACCAGGGTTTATGTCCAAGGTGTCTGATGCTGTTACTTGAGTATGAAAACTTGGCTTAACATATTGTAACTAGATGTGCAGCTCTAAATTTCAGAGTCAAGAAGTACATCCAGGCCTCACTAAAAGGCCTTCACGAGGGAGTTATTTCCAAATGGGGCTTCTTCAACTCGTGGTATAATAGTTCTGAAGTTTGAAAAATGCAGTTAAGTATGGCCTTTATTCAAATAACCACTCATTACAACCAAGGTATGCAGAAGAGCATCTCTTAAAGTAGATGAGCTGCAGCAGGAGAAGACCACACCGGGTGCCACTTCTGTTAAGAACAAGAAACTGAGGCTACAATTCACACAGGCTCACCACAACTGGACAATAGTTTTGGTAAGCCTGTGTGAATTGTGGCTTTAGTTTCCTGATGTGACATTCAGATGGTAGGATCAGAATTTGATTTAACAACATGAAAGCATGGATCCATCCTACCTTGTATCAACAGTTCAGGCTGCTGGTGGTGTAATGGTGTGGGGGATATTTTCTCGGCACACTTTGGGGCCCTTAGTACCAATAGAGCACTGTTTAAATGCCTCAGCCTACCAGAGTACTGTTACTGACCATGTCCATTCTCCATTCCTTTTTGACCACAGTGTATCCTTCTGATGGCTGCTTCCAGCAGGATAACACACCATGTCGCAAAGCTCAGTCCATCCCAAACTGGTTTCTTGAGTATGGCAGTGAGTTCACTGTACTCAAGTGGCCTCCGCAGTCAACAGATCTCAGTCCAATAGCGCAATTTTGAGATATTGTGGAATGGGAGATTTTCATCACGGATCTGAATCTCTGAGGAATGTTTCCACCTTCTTGAACCCAACACAAAAAATTAAGGCGAGGGGGGGTCAAACCCAGTAGGCGCAAGGTTACCTAGAAAAGTGGCCAGTGAGTATAAATCTGTGCTGTATGCCTTTTTTAGTAGCGAATTTATAGGTCCTTTTATACGTCTTTTTTAATAATTAACAAAAATACACATAGCTATATGTAGCTCTTTCAAATTTTTGGTCTCCTCATTATTGGCAAAAATATGTTTAGACATCTTTAAAATTCCACAGCATACAAATCACATGTGCAGACTACAAAATGGTCAAACGGCTCACTGGGTTACTCATTCAGTGCTAAAGAGTCTGCACAGATTTCTTTGCCAGAACAGGATTTAATGCTAAATGTTGGAGTCAGACAGATTTTGACACATAGGAGCAATTTTGAGAAACTTGTTTGAAATGTAATGAAGTTTTCAGTACAAGAAAAACAAACTATGATCACAATAAAATATTCTATTTATGTCAACATCCCCTCTTATTGTAAATTGGGTATCTCCCTGGATGTTTTTTTTTTCAAAGGTTAAAAAGCTGTCGAACTTATTCCAAGTTCTCAAAATAAAATGGAACTTAACCTTTAAAACAAATGAGCCATTTTTAGTGTTTATTTCCTTACACTGACCTTGTCTCATTTAACCTTTAAACATTTTAACTGGATCAGCCCAAACTTTTGCATACACCTGTCTCTGTAGGCAAATATTTTCCTTAACATTTCTTTGTTAGCTCCTTTAGGCACTGAGCGGTGTGCACTGCCCAAACTTGTCTTTGACATCAGGAGTGATGAAACATTGAAGAGAATCTTCTCGTGTCATGTTTGGCTTTTTTTTTTTGACATTAACATCATACTTTGTGTTTAATGCTAATGTCATATTTCATCTTTCACAACAGAATGCCAACAGTAGAAATAGCTAAAATATTACATCATATAAGTTCATGGCTGTTTGTTAATAAACAACACGTGTGCAATCGTTCCATGCTTTTAATACTGCTGAGTTAGTATTTTATGTGATTTTTATTGTGTACTGATTGATGTGATCTCATCAATCCATCTGTAATAGTTTACTCTGGTTAACAACTTCAAATGCAGCCAAAACACCAGTTTAACATTTCCAAATGACTGAAGATTTCTAAGATTTGGCTGGAAACATTACCTTTGGGTTAAGAAAGGGTGGGACGTGTTTTTCCTGTTTTAAGCTCAAGCTGCAGTGTTTTGAATTTGGTTTACAGTTACTCAGTTCAGTTGAATTTTATTTATATAGCACCAAATCACAACAGTCGCCTCAAGACACTTTATACTATAATGTAAAGACCATGCAATTATACAGAAAAAACCCTCAACATTCAAATGACCCTATGAACAAGCACTTAGTGACTGTGGGAAGGAAAAGCTCCCTTTTTTACAGGAAGAAACCTATGGCAGAAATAGGCTCGGGGGGGGGGCAGCCATCTGCCACAAACGGTTGGGGGTTGAGGGGAGGGAGACAGGACAAAGGACACACTGTGAAAGAGAGCCAGAGATTAATAATAACTAGTGATTACATGCAAAATGGTGTATAAACACAGTGTGTAAAAAAAGGTGAGTAAAGAAGAAGCACTCAGTGCATCATGAGAATCCCCCCAGCAGCCTAAGCATATTGCAGCATAACTAAGGGAGGGTTAAGGGTCACCTGATCCAGCCCTGATTATAAGTTTGATCAAAAAGGAAATTTTGAGCCTAATCTTAAAAACAGAGTGTGTCTGTCTCACAAGCCTAAACTGGGAGCTGGTTCCTCAGAAGAATGGCCTGAAAGCTGAAGGCTCTGAATGGGTGAGTGTGTCCAAACTTTTGACTGGTACTGTACTATACAGAGACACTGCACCCCACCCAACAGCATGTCTCCAAAACAGCTCTGTCCCATGGGTGTGGGGACAGGACCATTTGGGGTGGTCTGTGGTGTCTGGCACTGGTTTGTTGGTATTGGATCCTTTGGGTCTTCAGGGTTTTTCTGGCATGGTCTCTATGAATCTGTCTTGTGCTGGTCCATCCTGCAGATGCTCACAAACAGAATCTACAGGTTTGGAGGCTGGGTCAATGCCTTTTCTAATATATTCTATATTTTCCTGCTTATCTTTTGCTTTGCATTATCCCAGTTTAATACCGCTTTGCCAACTACATGTTTCCTACACTTACAGCTACTTTTATATTGTACTGTATTTTTATTTTAAGTGCTTATTTACACCAAGATCCAAGTTTTCCAAGTTTCCCTTTAGGCTTGAATCACAATGATTACATGTCAGATTACCAGAACACACTGACTGAAGGGCTCTGATATGGTCACAGTGTCACAGAGCAAGCTGCTCTGCTATCAATTCAAGGTTCACTCTGACATGTAAATATCACTGTTAACCTAAATAAAATTTACTCAAGAATCTAGTTATTCTGAATGGACCATCTTAAAAACACACACACACACATACGGTGTTAGTGTTAGAGTTGTTAAAATTAAATCATTAACTGAACCCACATTTAAAAAGATCAGAGAAGTAAATCAATAAAGATTTTAACCGACACGAAAGTAGAATCATTACACAAACCTTTCTGTGTTGCAAATTTCACAATCACTGGCTAGTCATCAATAAATTCAACCTTTAACTGTAGGATCTTCTTGGATGTTGGCTTAGTAGGTAAGAGGTTAGTTATATTAATGTGCATTTTATCTTGTGAAATTTAGATATGAAAATTTCCTTTTGGAAGCAGAAGCAATTTGAAAACCAGATACTTGGGGGAAAAAAAGTGCCAGACCTGCTATTAACTTCTTTATATTTTACGGGATCACTAACATGTTAGACAACAAGTTGGCTGTAGTCCAGCAAAAAGCAAGGTGATCAAAACAAAACATTTTTGTAATCAGGCTGTTTTGTAACTTGTTATACAAATAAGAGAAGATGGCTCCTCCCTTTCTGCCATGCAGGTGTTGCATGGCAAAAGAAATTGCTTTGTCGGTTAGACTACATTACACATTTCTCATGTGACTGCCAGATGACTGAAGACTTGCACAGAAATGCATCTTGGGATAAACAGGGCATGATGTTGTTTGTTAAAGGCTCACGTAACAGGAGTTATGTGGAATTTGCTTTGCTTTAATCAGACCTTCATCTTCATCTTTCGGTTGCTCCCTTTAATGACCACCACAGCGATAGTTCCATATTCAACACCCTTTGTCCAATATAGCTTCTATCCATCCTCTATACATGTCCAAACCCTCTCAGCCTTGCCTAACTTTGTCTCCAAACTGCTCAACCTGAGCTCTCCCTCTGATATACTTTCTAATCCTGTCCAAAGCCAGTGAAAATCTGCCTCTCTATGTTAATACCATTTCCAAACCACACATCATACCATATCTCACAGCCATGTTGTAAACCTTCCCTTTCACTCTTGCTACCCCTTTGTCACAAATTACCTGCCTGCACTCTCTTCTTCACCTCTCGTCTGCTGCTTTTGATGGTTGACCTCATGTATTAAACTCATCCACTTTCACTACCTCTGCTCTAACCTGACTGTGTCATTGTCTGATGGACACCCTCCCCCAAATACCAGGAGCTCAAACCATACTTACGTTACCCGTCACTACTAATGCCAAGTTGTCGTTCCTTGGTGGGGGAGCAGGGTGAAAACAACCTGAACAGGTCTTTAGACAAGGGTATCCAGTGAGTTCAAACTCCACCATTCTTTGGAGCAACTTCAGCTTTCATGAAAAAAAATACCATAAAACCAAATTGTGCAGTTTATCAACTTAAAAAGCTCAGGTAGGCCGTTCGTTGTGATGGTCATTTCCAAGCCACATGGAAATTCCCTTTAAAAAGAAAAAAAAAAAATTTAGTTGTTCCAACAAACCACTGAAGTTTGTTGGGGTTGAGGTTAAACACTGCAACAAGTGCTTCTCAGGGTTGAGACTGGTCCAGTAGCTCCATGTAAAATGATATCCCTGAAACCTCCTTTTGTTCCCTCCAGGAAAGTCACCCTAGCCTTAGCAGATAACAAATGCCAAAAGGTCAATCCAACCAACTCTTTAGTAATGTTTATTGGAGACAAACGTTCCAATGATCTAATTTTCATTTATTTGTTATTCGACAATAATTTTTCCAGCTGCCTTCTTACACAATCCAAATGGTACCATAACGTAATACTTTGTGGTCAAAGAACTGGTGTCAGTCACTTTGAGACTTGCACCTAAAAATAACTGAAACTTCTTTAATTTCACTGTTTAAACTTGTGCTCTTCTACTTCTTTTTTTGTTGTTATTTTGAAACAAAGTATTTTAAAGCTCATCATACTTGATAGAAAATTTAAAAGGTTGTAGATGACCTACAATTTTATATGCCTGTTGTGTTCTCAGTAAACCAAACAGGAAGTAGAAAAGTGAATTTTAAGGCTCCAACACCACCTTTGGACCAAAGCTTGAATCAACCCTCTGTAGGGTTTTTAAAATGTCAGAGTTAACCCCTCATATCCCACAGCGGCAAACGTCTTAAAGCAACTCTTGTTGTCTGAACAATAAACACTCAAGAAAAAGGAGTCAAAGATATTTGAGAGGTGAGCTTGTTTATTACAGAGAATAAGGAAACTACCCAGTCCAGACATGAAGATTAATACAGAATGAGCTACGTGTTCCTTTGGAAGTTGAATGGATGTTGGTGGGAGGGGAGAAAAGCAAATGGGGAGCAGAGGAAATAGAAAAGGCACTCTTACACTTACTATAGCCAACAGGATGCCCGAGTGGTGAAAAGGGACCAAGACCAAAAATTCTATCCCAAACGAGATGGCCATGTAAACAAGGCTGGTTTCTCTGTACTACACCAGCCAAATGTTGCCATCACAGTAAAGCGGATAGGCAAGAGCCAAAATAATTGCACCAGATATTTTAAAATGGGATTTTTGATTAACTAACCTGCCTAAAAAAATACGTTCTGCAGTCCAAAAATAAAACAACGGTTGCAAAATAGTCATTTACAGTTAGCCAGTGACACTTTCTCGCTGAGGCAGTCCAAAGCTTTTCTGTACAACACTCTGGAGCCTCAAGCCAAACACCAAAATGACCAAGTCACAAGAAATTCAAGGTTTAATACCCACGTTTGTTTAAAGCTGCCTTCTGAAATCTCAGCTTCTCTGTATCCACGCTGAGTTTCAGAGAACAAATAAATAGTGTTGAGGTTCAGTTCCTAGCCAATAAGACTGTAGCAAAGAACACACCTCTTTAAGGATAAAGATGAAGCAGGTTTCTCTGTAGCCATACCTGCCATCGATAAACTTAAGGAGGAAAAATGGAGAGTCTTTAGGTCACTTCAAACCATACAAAAAGCAAGTGTAACTAGATTTTTTTTTTTAAAAAAAAGGACTAGTTTAAAATTGAATTTCAATGCATAAGCAATTCAATTTTTCCCATCACCTTCAAGTATAACCAAAACCTCTGCAGACCAGAGCAGTGACAGCAGCTTCTGACTTTTCTGTATTACGTCAGAAAACAGCAAAGGTCTGTAGGGGTGTCTGAGGCCTAATGCTCATTTAAGAGCTTGAATAATTAAGATTTGGCTTGCCCCTTAGCCTGCAATGCATAGCATTTTTAGTGAAAACAGCAACAACCCTTGAATTTTAATTGTGCCATTCTAGCATCCTCCACAAAGACGAGGGGAATTGAGCTAACAAAAAAGGATAATGAACACTGGGCCAAGGAACAACCTTACCAGGCTGACAACAGGAGGAATGTTTAGAGAGAAGCTAAGCTTTTGTGGGGACAGAGTCAGATCACAGAACTCCAAATTATGCATTAAGTGGACTGAACTTTTTAGATGTCATGCAGACTCGTTAGTAGCACCAGTAAATTTAAGAGTTTCACATACAGCCCATTATGCTACCGCCATGACAATGAACTGAAGGACTGACGATAGCGATGACTGTGGAATGCCAAAAACGAGAACTGAACACAGCTAATCACCATATCACAACATGAAGCAGGGGAACATTGAGACATGGGAGAACAGTAAGTACTATGGTGCACGAGCTCATGGAACCCATCTAGCTCTGTAAAACATCAAGTTTCTGAGGCATGCCTCCTGGGACCCAGCACGATGCTGCAACCAGCAGAAAAACAGTAACAAGACAAAAGGGGAAAGTGGAGTGAGGAAGGGGGTTATGTGTAAATGGTACCAATATGAGAGATAAGGGCATTTCACCCCCGGAATCTTGAAGGCTTCTCTGTAGTATACACCAACAAGCCTGGGGGAAAAGCTTAACAGGTTTAGTATTTGAGTTTTTTGGGGATCTCCCAAGGGAAGGAGTCTCGGCCAAAATGGCCATAGGCTGCGGTCCTCTGATACAAGGGTTTCTTCAGATCCAGATCCCTGGAATACATAATCAAAATCTTTAGCAGCAGTCACATTCAGTGACCTCAGATGCACACATACTCACACAGACATAATGCCCGCATTAGCCAGCAGGGAGTGTCGAGTACTACTAAATAAATACAAAACAAGACTGGCTGGTAAAGAGGGGAGAGTGAAGCTTCGACACTTACCCTGCAAACCATAGGACCCTGCAGCTTGCAGATGGAAACCAAACTCCTCCCATTTACACAAAGCTCATCTAACTGAGGTAATTTCCCCAAATATAATAACTCCCAATAAATGAGACCTTTGCCCCTACTAATGTGATTAGTTTGCCACATCTTTTTCTACCCAATAGCAAAACAAGGTAACAGCTGTAACTGTCTCTGTAGTTTTCACAAATAAACTAAAACTAAACCCTGGATTCAGCAACTGAATAAATAAAGGCACAACAATCCTGAAGGAGCCAGGAGCTGTGGTTTCAGGGAGTAGCAGGTCGCTTCAAAGGTTATACATTACCTGACGATGACTCCAGGCCGAAGATCAAAGTTCTTCTTCACGATGTCAAGCAGCTCCCTCTCACTCTTGTGGGAGGTCCCATAGTGGAAGATAGAAATGGACAGGGGATGGGCAACTCCAATGGCATAGGATACCTAATACAGCACACAGATGTGTTATATCAAGCAGGAAAACAGAAAACTTCAGACAGGAGCCTGCTGCAGCCTTTGGATTTTAGCTGCATTTCCACCACAGAAACTTTCCCGAGACTATGAGCCTTTCAAATAAGGGGCTGGAGGTTAAAGTAGTTTTCAGGAGATAAAGGGGCCTTATCAGCACCAGCTTTTAGAGCACTGTGGACCCACAACCAGTTAGAAATCTGATGGAACCCATTAGTTGCTGGGACAAAAGGATATTCTGGACACGTTGGGTGGAAACGCAGCTTTAACCACTACCACTCACCTGGACCAGCACCCTCCTGCAGAGCTCAGCCTTCACCAGAGACTTTGCCACCCAGCGTGCAGCATAAGCAGCAGAGCGGTCCACCTTTGTGTAATCCTTCCCAGAAAAGGCTCCTCCACCGTGGGCTCCCCAGCCACCGTAAGTGTCTACAATGATCTTACGTCCAGTAAGGCCAGCATCTCCCTGCAATAGAGAAATCAGGGTTAAATTACTCAGATGTGAATAGTTCCTGAAAACCCACACCATCCAACAGCATTTACCTGTGGACCTCCAATGACAAAACGCCCACTGGGCTGCAGGTGGTAGATGGTATCATCATCCAAGTAGATGCAGGGCACAACAGCCTTGATGACCTTCTCCTTTAGAGCATCTCTCATCTCCTCTAAGCAAATATCCTCATCGTGCTGGACAGAGATGACAATAGTATGCACACGTACAGGCAGCATGGCACCCCGGTCCTGGCGGTACTGTACAGTAACCTATGAGGGAGGTGAAAATATAAAAGAGCAAATTGTTAAGAGTAACCCATTTCCCCAAGTTTCCTGCCTCTTGCTACTACAGTTCATTTGTTTTGGTTTTTTTTTTAATTAATAAAAATAGATGGCTACATGATAGGCCTACCTGTGTTTTTGAGTCTGGTCGGAGCCATGGAAGGGTGCCATTACGCCGCAGTTCAGCCATCTTAGCATTCAGCTTGTGGGCAAGGACGATTGTTAGGGGCATGCACTCCTCACTCTCATCGGTGGCATATCCAAACATCAAACCCTGTAGAGCAAGACATTTACCATTTAAAAAGCCTTAAAGAACAATAACACTCTGGTATTTGCAGTTTCAGAACACTTAGGCCAATACTAACCTGATCTCCAGCTCCAATGTCCTCCTCATTGCGATCAATGTGAACACCCTGAGCGATGTCAGGAGACTGCTGCTCCAAGGCCACAAGAACATTGCAGGTCTTGTAGTCAAATCCTGTGCAGAGGACAGAAACAGTAGCTAAAGACTAAAAGTAAACCAGAAATCACTTAATTAAAAGAACAAAACAGGAAATCAGTCCACACCTTTAGAGGAGTCGTCATATCCAATTTGGCGGATGGTATCACGAACAATTTTCTGATAATCCACTGTGGCCCGTGAGGTAATCTCACCTGCCAGTAGGATCATCCCAGTCTTTGCAACAGTCTCTGCATGATGTAACACAGAAGCACTTTAATACCCCGATGTCAACACATGACTATAGCCAATACAAACAAGGAAATATTTTCTTACCACATGCAACTTTGGCATCTGGATCCTGCCTGAGGTGGGCGTCCAAAACTGCATCGCTAATCTGGTCACAGATTTTATCTAAAAAGAAAAAATAAATAAATCACATCAATATCGTCACGGTTTTAAATATACACTGCGGCGCCTCAGCGACAACGGCCCCCTTTATAATCAAAAGGATAGATGGGAACCTGGGCAGTCGCCATTTCAGCATGCGCACATGCGGTGTCAAAAAGAGAGCCCGCGCAACTACACGGAGACAGGAAGGCAAGCGCGATACACTTTTATAAACGTTTAATCACTGAAGTGAGTCATCTCCCCCACGCTGATCTAACACACCATCTATCTTAATCTTATGGCCAGAAGATTGCCTTAGAAGTCACCACACACAGCCAGCCGCGTGCTTCATGCATAGCGACAGACGGCAGTTTGAGAAAAGGCTAAACCAGTTAAAATTAATAATGATACCCTAATAAGAAAGCATTCACGTGACGTTTCCACTGAGTGTACCATGACTATTGTGTTATATTTGCTGTCGGTGGAGTAGACATGCGACCGAGTGACCTATTCAAAGATGAGCTAGCTTACACCAGCTAGTAGCGCGTGGTCATGAAGCCGGCCAAGCTACAATTAGAAGAAAAGGCCTTGATGTTCTGATTTTGATGTCTTTTTATATATATATACATATATAAAATGATTTTAAAAAACGGTGTGAGCGGGGGGCATAGGACGTCGTAAAAACATAGCAATAAATGTAACTTATTTCATCAGCCAGGGTGCTGAAAGGGCGACGTCTCGCGTCTTACCGGGATGTCCTTCTCCGACAGATTCCGAGGTGAACAAGAAGCAGTCCTCGTCAATGAGGGAGTTATGAAAACCATTTATCTGTCCGTTCATCATCGTTAACGGCTGCTGCTGGTATAAAAATTATGGTGTCGACGTCGCGTTTAGTCGGGATTACTTATTACAGCTCTTCAGAGGACGACCTCTATCGTCTTGGTGTCCCGGTCCTCAAGCCTACGGCTCATGGCGCAGAGCTCCCGCATTTATTCGGTGAAGTCAGACACCATGACGTCACGAGGAGGCGGACCGTACCATTGAGGCGAAGGGGCCGCACCGACCAAGAATGCGGTACTGAATTTGAGAGCGACCACGTGCCGAGAGGATGTTACAGTGACATGGCCAATATGCAGGGTTTTATTTCTAGAGCTAATCCATAACACATCTCAGTGCGCGTTACTGTAGGATTGTAGGTGTGATAAGAATCATGATCTAATAAATCAGGCCAGGATGTCCCACCTTGTGTTGTAGTTTGTTCAGGTTAGAAGCCCACCCAGAGTTTGATCTGATTTGACTAGAAAACAATTTTATTAATTTTACAGATTTTGAAATCAAATTTCTGTTGCTTACTCCTAAAGCCTAAAGACGTGAGGTGAACCCCTTTGGATCCATTGTAGGATTTGGGGGCTACTAAGGGGGAAACAAGGTCAAACTGAATAAGCATGAATTGTTTAAAGAAAATAGATTAAAAAGAGTTTAGTGCTTCAGTCAGAGTGACCTGCAGGTGAGGCATGGGGAGACATTAATTTGGTTTCTAAAGTGGTAAAAAAAATAAATTGAGAAGGTCTGCCTTCCACCCACACACATCCTTCTTGTACATCTAAATGTCTTTGTCTTATGATAAATACAGCATTATTGTCTTCCAACACAAAATATCCAAACCCAAACTGATTTCTTATGTTACAGCGCCTCAAACCAAGCATCAAGGACTGACCAGCTGGGCTTTATAAAGGTGTGCTTTATAAATGCTCAGATATCATATATTGTTCGTTTTCATAATTACGTGCATAAGATGCAGCTCTTAATGATTTACGTGTTATATTTATCTAATTTTTTTTTAAGTACTTGATCAAAGGCTTAAGCGTACCAGATGAGAACTGGGTTTCCTAGAAACAGTTGTTAAAGTTTGGTATAAACCAGCAGTGGCATAATTAATCTGATAAGTTGCATTTGTGTTGCTATCACGGGTACATCAGAACATTCGCTTCCCTGGTGACACAGCTAGATTAACGTGGAACTGCATTTCCAGCAGTGAAAACTGGACTGCAGAAAAAAACAAACAAACAGATGCTGCGGATATTATATCTACACATAACTTGATTATATTAGAATAAAAAATTTCTGATCTCCTTCTCATGCTCCAGGGCCTGTTATTTAATATAATCAAAAGCTATGTTTTGTGAACATGTTGTACCTTTGTTGGCTACAGATGGGTTTAGTTATTGTCTCTAAAACTTACTTCTTAAACAAAGTCAAGGAAGTCACAACATAAAACAAAGCAAAAATAATCTGGCTGATTTCCCATGAAAAGATTTATAAGATTTGAATGAATTCCACTTGAATAGACCAGAATATATCGATCTTCAGTTTGGGAACACTGTATTTCTTCACAGGAACACACAGATCTTTGTGTTTTACCCAGAAAAGATAGGTTTATCTCAAATCTGATATCCTTGTAGTAGATGGGGAAAAATTACAAGATCTCTTAGTGAGCCACTTGTTCACTGAGACATCTTACGTAAATCTTTTTGTATGTCATTGCGAATATTGACATTCCACACCTTTTCGATAATCCTGATTTCCATTTTTTTTTTTCATTAGATATGAATATACTACTGGTCACAGTGACATAGCATTTATTAAAGTAGTAGACCACACCCACCATCCCACAGTCCTGTTTCAGTCAGAGGATTTTCATTGTTGTTTTATCAGTTCAGTATTACTTTGTTTAGTGTCACTAAACCAAGCAACTCACTCCCTGACAGTGTTGCATCAGTGCACTCAACATGAATTTGCAGGGTGGACAGTTTCCTTTCAGAGGGCGAAAGCATGATGCAAGATGCGCCTGCTGTTGCCTTCTGCAGGATGTGATTGTTGTCCACCATTATAGACTTCAGAAAGGATAAAATAGCAAACAATAGCAAATCAAGAAGTTTTATTTGTTTTCATTAGATAAATAATAGAAAATAACAGATTAATGCTGGTAATCTGTGACATACATGCATCTCACTTGTGCAGCTTCTCTGCTTACCTTTATACTGACCCAAAGGAGATATGAACATGCAGTTATTTGTGCAAAAGGATTTAGCAACGTAGACATTATTATTTCTTTTAGGACAATCATCCTTATGCAAGGAAAATGGGAAATAGGTGCAGCTTTCTGTGTATGTTTATGCACAACAGAGCCTGCATCATGTTTTACAGATGGCTCACAGACACTCACTGTTGCTCCTCTCTCCTGACCTCCTCCATACATATTGAAACAAAAATTTTAAATTTTGCCACTGATTTTCAGTCCAGTTCTTGTGTAATTTGGCGAACCTCAGCTTTGTCTTTTCATTTCCCTTCTTTAAGAATGGCTTGCTGACAGCCACCCTTCCACTGAAACCATTTCCGATGAAAACATGGATCAGTTGAAGAGCCAGATGCATCTTTCAGGTCTTTGTTGAATTTCTTCCCTCTTTTTTTTTCTTCTTGTTTATCAGTTGCAGTTTTTCAGGCCTGCCACTTCCTCTTTTGTCCTCTACTTGTCCAGTTTCCTCACGGTTTTTAAAGACATACTGCACACCATGCTGACATTTGCAGAGTTTTCAGTCAATAGCTCTTTGAGAATCACTCTATTGGTGCAAAAATACAAAATTGATGTCTGTCAAACTGTCAGTTTTGACATTTTCATAGATTCAACTAAAGAAATTGGAACAAATGTGTTTAACAGGCTGCTAGTAACAAACTGCCTAAAAATACAATTTAAAATTGGTTCTTTGCCAAGTTGTTATCTGTAGATACAAGACTGGTTCTTTCCAGTCTGGTGCCTTTTTATGCTTGAATAATTCATAGGTCAGTGTTAAGTGGCTCAATAAGCAAAAAACATTTCTGTGAAAATAGTCGGGTGAAAATAAGTGAAAAAGCAGCCGATGTCTAAAGAAAAACCGTGAAAGACTTTCAGAAAGCCTGGAGAACTACTGCTCAAGACCACTTTAAAATATCAGAAGGAAGTCTGGTTCCTTGGAACCAAAACTGAAAGAAATGGCAGGTGGCTTTTGCATTGTGTAATGCATTCGGGAAGATGATTCACTCTTTTTTTCCCCCTCTTTACTCATCTCCATTCCATGCTCTCCCACAGAGACACACCTTGAGAAAAAAAAACAAAATACCTTTCACCCAAACTGATCAGTTAAGCTGAGGAACTGCATAACATAATTACACATTTTTAAATGAGAATAAATATGAGACCATTCAAGAAACAGACAGACCATGATTTGAAAGGGAGAATCTTATTTCTTTGGACAGTATTGCAGTAGTTTCTGGGTTGGAGAACAAAGAAAGCAACCCTTAAACTTCTTGCTTCTGTGATTAGATGATTTCACAGAGATAAACCATCATCATAAACCAACAATCGTAGACTCACACAGGCTTGCTGTATTTTTGGAGTTTCATTCACAATTATACAAACACCTCTACACTAAATAATCTACACTTCTGACAATGAAAGCAGAATTTGGTATGAATTTACTAATATGTCAACTGGAGAAATCACCATCCTTTATCAAAAAAAGAAGGAAAAAAAGAACTATCAATATTCTGTGATATTGTTTCAGTAGAAATAATGCTCCCTTGCTGGCCAGCAGAATTTAGGCTCATTTCACAGTTAAATAAGAAAATAAATACATAATTAAGTAAAATAATCTTTACGGCATAGATTGTCATCTATTTGATAATTTCTAGCAGACTTCATATGTATCCTTTACATGTATTTTCTTCTATTGTTGCCACATAATTACAAAATAATAACATTCTGTAGACAGTTTTCATTAACATTTCACAATATAGTCACTGGTATTGACTGCAGTACAGAACATAATCATATAAACTATCTAAAGCATGAGACTCTTCTTTAAATATATGTTATTTCAAACAAAGGTCCAATAGTTTTTTTTCCATTTTAAAACCAAGAAATTACATTTAAGTACAATGAAACAGCTCCAGATTTCTGCAAGTACAACTATTCTGCATTTTGTCACCTAACACATACACTTTAGTTCCATTTTGTTTTTTTACTGTCCTTACCAAGTTTTCTAACAATTTTCACAGCCACAATTATGACAAGAGGAGTCAAAAAACAGCACTTTACGGCACAAAAACCACAGTACTGGAATGTACAGTATGTCAAGAGCAGCAAACCATGCAGACAGACCCCATTCAATGCCTCGGCCACTTACACACACACACACACACACACACACACACACACACACACGCCTCTACCATCCAAAACATACACACATTCAGACTTCCAGAAAAACACACAGAGTTACAGCTACAGTAGTACACATTGTCCTATGTTATGTGCTCAACAGTATAAAGTGTCTAAGAGGTCACACAGTAGCAATGCAACACAACTATTCTGACTACTGTCACTGTCAGCTAATCACCTGGATCATTAAGGGAGGATCTGAGCAAGAGAGAAAAACACAGGAAATTAAAGTAAAAGTAAAGTATTTGATAGGACCACTTCACTCGTTGAATATATAAAATGAACACTGTGATATTTCACAATAGTGGAACATGTCAAGCTTTGTACTACCTACAGTACAATGCAATGCAAATCCCTGTTGTAGCTCTACACAGTAGAGTTCCTGCTCACATTTGTATGAGATATCCAGATTGAAAACTTCTTGATTTGGGTTATTAAAAATCAAAACAGGCGCTTTGTTTTTCGTGTTGTGGGTCAATCTGCTTAAAAATTAACAGCTGTTTGCTGTGAAAGCAAACAGTAAGGCTCATTAACTCACACCAAGCATCGTGTATAAAAGCAAGTCACGGTGAGTCAGGTATTGCTGTAGGTGTTACCACAGTTGGCCCAGCAGTTAGCTTTCAGCGATTAATCAACTACTTCTCGCAAGATAGCTGTGCTGTGTCAGCTGACAGCCTCCAACGCCCATCACATACCCACTGCACGGATATGGCGGTCTATTTAAAGGTCCTTACCCTCACATTCACTCTACACTGGTGTGTGCTGTGCTGCCGCCATAGCTAGTGGCTGAGCCCCCTGAATCGCAGGCGCCACCTACTTTGGTTCTGCTCTGCTTTTACGCACCCTCGAGGGAATTTATTCCCACTGGTGGATCATTTGAAATGCTCCCTGCATATTATGTATCATAGTGTAACGTGTGCTGAATTGCCAAAGCAGGGAATGTCCACTAGGTTAGAATCACATCGCCAAGTCAAACCGCATGTCTGTCTCCATTTGCAGAAACTCATAATGTGATTGTTTACAGAGCTGGTGATGTTTTTGAATTAAATCCTATCTGAATGATCAGATTTGTTTCATAATGGATCCATTACTACAGCAAACACTGAGTGACTTATGTGGAATATCTGTGTCAAGTACAAATCATAATCCATTTCACAAAAGCATTTTTTGCATTTTATATGTAGCAAGATGACATGACAGCTAGGAACATCAAAGCACTGTTGGAAAACAGGAAAGATGGCTCCTATGAAATATTAAGTGACCACTGCCTTAATCTACATGACCACAAATCCTTGAGTATTTTCTAATGAAAGGTGTCAACTCCCTGTACTGTCCACACCTGAGAACGGACGAAGATAGAAGAAACACAGCAGAGAGTGAAAGGTTTAACAAAGAAAAGACATACATGTGCACAGCTTACTAAAACAACTCAAGGCAAAGTAAACCTCCTGGACAAACCAGATGGCTATTCCTGAAAAGGATGGCATCAGAGACTGTAAATTTTCTCCACAGAAACTTTACAGTGAGGTGGATGCATGACTTTAAAGACACAACAGGTTATTATGTGAGCTGTAAAAACAGCTGGACTCGGTGGTAGATCACACTCCTGGATCCTGTGAGTTTTTGTCTTGCTCCTCAGGACCAGACAGCTGGCTGCTACTGCCCTCTGTTGGGGCTCCTGGGACTCACTCTCTGCAGTGGCGCTTGATGGAGGACCATCAGTGATATCAAGCCCTTTCATTTTAGCCTGGGGAGGACTGCCAGAGCGGCTGCGGCTTTGGTTGCCACTGCGATGGCCGCGGTGCTTGGTCTTGCGTGGACTAGGACTGCGGGATCTCATCTTCATGACAACAGTGCTGTCATCTTCTGAACTGAAGTCAGAGCTGTCTGAAGAGCTGGTGTCATCACCTGTGGTGGGAAGCTGGATCTGACGGCAGATGAAAGAGAGTATAAGAGGGCATTTGAAATAAAAGTGTAAAAATGCAAATAAGAACATGAAGAGGAAAAAGCATTTGACTGTTTTAACCTCAAGTAACCCACTGCAATTACCTGAAATGGCTCTGTTACACCCACAATGCTGCTCATGTTGTTGCTATAGTAACCCAAGATAAAGTCTCCTGAGCCTTTAGGCAATTCCTCCTCAATCAATTATTTATGAGGAATCAAATGCAGCAGTTATTAAGAGGTCTATTTTTGAATGAGCTAAAGATCATATTTGAAATTCGTGTCCAGCAATTAATAAGACAAATTTTACATGTGATCTACTTTTAATAAGATAGGTGGAAATTTTTAAATGGCTGATGCCTCATTCATCTCATATTATACTTCTATTACTGTAAAATGATGTGAGCAGGGCTTTAAATAGCTCAATTTCAAAGCGAACCTGTGCAATATTATATGTAAATCAAATGTCAATGAGATAAAGCATTGAATAACTTCATAGAAAAGGTTACATGTGATATTCTTATATTATTTTTAGTTCAAATGACTTAATTCAAGAAAAAGCACATTGTTATGCAAGTCACTCCTGCTCCACGTTTGTAGCATGCGTGAAGAGAAAAAGATATCACCCGTAACAATGTTTTGATTGCTGTGTGTCACTATCTGAAGAGGAGAGTTGAGGCACTGGAGGGGGGGTGCATCAGAGTGATGAAAATCTTAGTCTACTCTCAGCAGCTCCACCTAGGGGAGCAGAAAGGACTGTGATTACCTCTACAATAAGACTTATTACATTTTTTTTCCCCACTCCCTAAATTGATCTAAACAAAAATGTGTGATGACTTGCTCTAACTTCAGCAAATCCTTCCTTGTTATTTGTCACTAATCACTCTTTGATGTGAGGTGGGAGAACACATGGCTACAGGGTCCAGCCTGACACAAGACCTTGGTTTTGGATAATAGTGCCCAGAGGGCCATGGCACAGGGTAGCGCCGGGGGTCTGAGGAAGAGGCAGATTAAGGACGAGAGGTGTTGAGTTTGTCACCTCAGGGCCTCCACCCACACAAGGAGAAGATGCTGCGACCAGGCCCTCATCATTCAAAGCAGATGGCATTTTTTTTTATGTGTCAAGGCTTATTTTTGGGATGCAGCCTCTGGCAGGCCCTGGTTAGACTAGTTATTAGGCATGTACGCTTATAATTTAGCCAAACCACAGAGGATTTGGACCCAAACCCTGAAGCCTCAAACTGAAAGACTTCCCCTCTCTCCTCCCTTTTTGCTCTGCCTTCCTGTCACATTGAGCAAAAGCATAAGAAAAATGAGATTGCGAACATGGCTTTACACACAAGAAGTGAATGCGGTTTCACCGCGCACAGAGCAGCATGCACTTTGCAGAGTGACTTGAGCAAAACTATGAAGGACAGCGTAGGACATGAAGCATGCATTATTTGAAAATGTATTTAAGGAAAACCAATATAAGTAGGAATAAAGTACATCCTTCATAGAAAATGCGTGTAACCTCTGATAACTTTCTGTGAACACAGTCGCTGATCAAAAACACCCTGGCAAATGTACAAAGCATTTGCATGGCAAGAGGACCTGCTGCAAAAGCAGTGGAATCTAAATCCACACACTCACATGTCACAACAGTGCTCAGAAAACACACACAGGCATCAGGACTGCAAAGAGATAATTAGCAAGCACAGCTGACTCCTTGAATTGTCCTCCGTCCTCCCCCCATCGTTTCCCTGCTAATAGGGGCGTGAGTCCCACTTATTAGATGTGATTATCCACCCAGGGCTGTATGTAGATTAGCATTATTACATCCCTCAACCAGCTTCTCTGCTATTTAGACAGAAAATGTAATTCAATGATGTAACTTAGATATAAATCTGCATTTACAGGGCAAAGTCCCACTCCAGCACTGGTTATGACAGGTTGGCTGATTAAACTATCAGGCTGACAAGCCCAGCAGTCACACAAGAGGACAGGCAAAAGTACAAAGGCCCTCTTATTACAGAAAATCCCCCAGAATAGCCAACGGTGAGGATATGGTAATGATGTAGTACCTCTCCATCAGATTTACAATACACGCACACACACACACGCGCGCGCACGGACACACGCACACACACACACACCTGCACATTGAAATACTTGTAGACATGCGCATACTATCTGTGGCTTAAAGTACCCTCACAGAACAAAAACAAACACCCACAGATACATACAACATATACACCATACAATGTATATACTTAAACTAGTGTGAGTGGACACACACACACACACACACTCACTCATAGACACACCCTTATCTATCCAATTCCCTTATCCAGCTGAATATGATGACTGGCTTTTGGAATGACCTCCAGGCAGAGGACAAGGCCTTGTTCTGCTGCTCCCTCCCCTTTCCCTCCTCTCTTTCTTCCTCCCACAGAATGAATCTAAAAGACTGGTGACCTTGCTGTGGGTCTGTGAGGGAAATGAGCTACATCTTGTCACAGACAGAACAGGCCATTTGAAACCTGGTTTGTTGGCTTTGAATGGGCCAGCGATTGCAGAGCTGATAACTGGAAGGGGTGTGAAGGGGTGTCTTTTATTCAGAAAATTAAAAGGCAGGCCTGATGGAAATATGTCGGCACTGGCATTAAGCATATAGTTGCAGGACGCTTATCAAGTGAACATCTCTACGGCAAAAGAAAAAGGGCAGACAGTAGCTGTGAATCCATACTCCACTGCTGGCAAGCTGTAGTCACAAAATAAAAACAACCAGTGAAGCTTCATAACAGCCCTTATGCCAATAACTAAGAATATGTTAATGATTTTCAGAAAGCAAATTAACTTTAAGGGTTTCTTACCAATGTGCCATCTCTCGGAAAGGATTTAAAATTCATTATCTGCATAGTTATCAAAATCCATGATATGGTTCAGACAGACACACAACACACACAAAGTCTGGAAACAAGCACAAATGAGCAAGCTTGCCTGTTTCTCTAGCAAGATCTCTGTGTGTGTGTATGTGTGTGTGTGTGTGTGTGTGTGTGTGTGTGTGTGTGTGTGTGCGCGCGTGTGTGTGTGCAAAGAGCTCTCCAAACAAAAGCTGGCATCTCCCGTGGCCTGCACAAATGTTTGTCTAATGTAAACCGCCATATAGGAGCATCTAATTAGGGGTGTCAGGCTGCATGTGGCTGAGAAATCTCAGCCAACTGTCAGCCGATTCAGATCGCTCCCAATCAGTGGGGAAACGAAAGGGGAAGAAAAGGAAGGAGTGGATCCAGCAACTGGGAACCAGGGACCTGGGTGGGGGGCAATTAACAGCCAAGGTGAAGCCACTCATTGTCGTCAAAGAGACTATGCTAGCCATGCATGTTAAACTCCAACCCTCCCCGTTACTTTTGCCAGCAACCACTGGCACGTTTGTAATTAGGCTCGAAAGTAAGTAGGCTCGAGCAGTGCTGCACGGAGGTTGCTTGCTTTAATGACACATGAAGACAATTTGGTAGCACTGTAAGCACACAGTTTTTAAGGGAGTAGATAAGTGGGCGGGTCTGGAATGGCAATGCGGGTGAAACCAAGAGAAAGGTCATGCTAACCCAGCATGGGTCTAGTGTCAGTTTTAAAAACACAAGCTATATAGAGAGGGGAAAACGCTCTTAGTTACAGTGCTATATAAGACCACACCAAGTACGGGTGAGCACCACCTCTTGGAAGGCCAAGGAAACATTTGCTAACACACACTTTACATCCAGACCTGCACAAAAGCACAAAACATCACTTGAAAGGGTAGGGCAAACACAGGGCATGAAAGGTAAGAGTAAAAAAAAAAAAAGAAGAAGAAGAAGAAGAAGCTGTTTCTAAACCATCTCCCTTGGCGTTGATGATTAGTGGGTGAAAACTGTGTGAAGAATGTGCAATGTTTTTTTTTTTTTTTCCTACCTAAAGCCATGATTTGCTTTGCATAAACAAAAACAACAACAATAGCAGGCAGGTTCTTCTGTAGAAGCCACACAATGAGCTCAAGGGTTCCTCATAACATCTCATTATAGTTAATGAGCGCTGTGTGTTTACAATGTGTAGCTCTATAGAGCTAGCACTGTTTACCCATCCCCTCCTCTCAATGGAGATCACTCAGCACACCCCAAAACAAAGGAGGATTTGTTTAGCCATGGGCTGTGTTTCTTCCCCTCTGGATCATAGGGCTCAATCTAGCAGGCACAGGCTGTTAGCACTATCTCCCAAATTCATCACTGCTACCATGGGATCTCCAAATATACACTGGGTTACAAACCCACATAATTAAGCGAGATTAAACTCTAAACACTATATGTACTATACTGCTGACAAAAATACAGATCCCTAAAGGGACACCTGAACTGAAACGTTCACAAAAGTAAAGTATATTGTTGTTTATCGTAGGCACAGCTAGATTAAATCAGTCACGGCAAACTTCCCCGAAACCAGCAGAGACCCGGAGGGCTTTGCAGCTCACATCTGGATGTCCTGTCTTGCCATGACTACTTGGAATAATGAAGTACAAAAACTTGTAATATTATCTGTATTCCTCCCTTTGTGGAGACACTGACTATCAAGTCAAGAAATCTGGGAATATAACCACCAGACTGGTAAAGAAGAAGGTTTTAATCTGATAAGCTATTTCTTTGACTTTGGCTGCCAGAATAGCAAATAGCCTCCTTTTGCATAATTAAACAAGTAAGAAAATACCAGAAGTAGGGAAAATTAAACACACAAAAATGTCCCAGAGCATCCCATCCGCATCAGTGCAATTCACTAAATCATATGCCTATCAACTAATCAGGAAAATAATTATAAGCACCTCAGATCTTTGCATGAAAACCTACAGAAGAGTTCTGCATGGTAGGCTCCTCTCTTAATCAGTGTTTTAGGAAGCATGGCAATTGAGAGTCTGATTGAGTCCTGTGTTGAGTGTGTGTTAATCTCTGATTAACATCTGCGTGTGATCTCCTGGAAGTATGGCACCACTGAGCCCTATGTTCACACAGGGCATGAAATATCCAGGCGTGTAATAACATTTTATTTACAAAGAGCCCACTGGGCACAATGCATGCCAGCACTGCCAAACTGAGCCTAGTGCAGCTCACTTGAATACAATATATTACCTTGGCAATGCAGCTGGGGAAAGGAAAGGGGAATGGCGTTAGTCACACTGGGTTATTAGGGGCTGAGAGCTGATGGATACCTGTGAGGAAAACCTAATCCAACACCCAGCCTCAGCATAGCAGGGTAGCCTGAAAAGCAGGAAGATAAGGTGAGAAGACCATATGGGAGGGTCCCCACTTCATCCAAATACTTTAATTTGTATCAAGTAAGACCTTCATCACCTCCCCAGCATAGCCTGAAGCAGGAAAGTGTTTTAGGAAGGAATGTGAGGCATGCAGACCACAACGCCCATCAACTCCTCTTAAATCAATGATGCATTTAGCCAGAAAACCCACTGGATCAAAACCAATAAAAAATACAATTTCAGCATACAGCATGAAAGAAAGAAAAAAAAAAGCACATACCAAACATCAAACTGTTGGCATTTGGAATGACAGCGGTGTATGGAAAAGTAAACATCCATAGAATGTGACAACATGCTCAGCAGTGGCATGACTGTGCATATGTGCAGTAAGAACAAAAATATTTGTGTTCAATATTCAGTTCAATTTCAATATTATTTATATAGCACCAAATCACAACTACAGTTGCCTCAAGCAAAGTTATATTGTAAGGTAAAGACACTACAATAACGCAGAGAAAATCCCAACAATGAGACAACCCTCTATGAGTGAGCACTTAGCGACAGTGGGAAGGAAAAATTCCCTTTTAACAGGAAGAAACCTCCGGCAGAACCAGGCTCAGGGAGGAGCAGCCATCTGCCGCGACCGGTTGGGAGCAAAGGGAGGGAGACAGGACAAAAGACACACTGTATCAGAAAGCCAGAGATTAACAGTAACTAATGATTAAATGCACAGTGGTGTATAAGCACAGAGACTGAAGAGGTGAGTAAAGAAGAGAAATTCGGTGCATCTTGGGAAGCCCCCAGAAGCCTAGGCCTATTGCAGCGTAACTAAGAAGAGGGTTCAGGGTCACTCTAACTATAAGTTTTATCAAAAAAGGAAATTTTTAGGCCTAATCTTAAAAGTAGGAAGGGTGTCGATCGCCCGAATCCAAACTAGTTCCACAGAAGAGGGGCCTGAAAGCTGAAGGCTCTGCTTCCCAATCTATTTTTAAATACCCTAGGAACCGCAAGTAAGCCAGTTCTTGACTAACAAGTTTCATGGACTGCTATCCAAGCAATGCCAAACACACATTTACATTTACATCAACTGTACAGTCAGAGTACAAGGTTTATGCTAGTATATTCATATGGAATGCAAAGAATGGACAATCACACAATTTACTGCGTGCAAATATATGTATAAATTCAAATTCATTGTTTCTATGAACCAAATGGCTTATTTGAATAATTTCCACTTTATCCAAGTATGAAAATATCACCTATGGGCACCTACAGGCTGACCTGTTACACCCCTGGGGTTTGAAAGAAGCACATCATTTGTCTGGTGGGTTGAATAACCAACATGGTAATGCCAGGAAAACATCTTTGTCTGTTGTCCTTTATTCTGAATCAACAATATGGCATCAAACATAGTATTTAGCCAAAGTGTGAGCAGTTATAATGAAAGATTGTAAAATTGAAAATACAAAATCGAAATTCACGTTAATGTCACATCTTTTTAAGTTCCCAGGCAAATACACGAAACAGAACTGATAGTACATTATTATTTGTTAAACAAATGCTCTTCAAAACCATAAACTTGAACTCTATTCATATAACATAGGTGTGCTACATATGTGTACTAGATAAAATATGATCAATGGACGGATATAAGCAGGCCTTATTCAACCATGCGTCCGCATACCGCAAAGCCCATTCATTTGAGGTATTTCATGCTGCCTTTCCTCCTTTAAAGATTCTGTTCTAATGAATATATGCAAAAGTCCATTAGAGCATAAAAACACACACGAGCCCTTGCTTTCGCCTTTCCATAACATAAAAAAGCAAGCTACCAGCATCACTTTCAATGAAAGCTACGCCTTTCAAACTGCTTTGGTGTCCTACAAAATTACCATATGAGAAGCTATTTACAACTCGACAAAATTTCTGTGTGTTTCCATGAGAGTTCAGTCCATTCCTGTGATGGAACAAAATGAAAAGCCTGCCTTACTTGTTGCACGCAATTAAGCCCCTGCGAAAAGACAGTCGGGGCAGTTTAACATTTCATAGGGCTGTAATTATTCTTTAACTGTTAGACAGTGTTGTCCCCTAGGAGCCAATTACTTGAAAAGCGCTCATCACACACAAGATATATACAAACAAATCCTTCAAGCACAAAGTAAATGTTTAAACATTAAAAGGGATGAGCGGAGGAACCCATACCAATCAGTTTTGGTAGGAGCTAATTACTAATAAGAGCAGCAACCCCGTTGTGTTAGATAATTATGACACCAACTTGCACCTCAAATGCACAGAGCCCCTGGCTGGCTGGAGTGCCATGGTCTCTTACAAACATGGAATCAAGCATAAGACTGCAGAGGCTGAGTAGATGGACACAAAAAGTTACTGGTAGCACCATCCAAACCGTTGCAGGAGAATATGTTTGTTCTGACATTTAACCAAAGTACAACAAAATTAGCCTGCTCTCACTTGTCCAAACTCCATCCATTTTCATTTGAGATAAAAAAAAAAAAAGCCAACTTAAATCGATATATTTTTTATTTGCATTCAACCAAGATAAACATAGACAAATGTCTCTAACGTAGGTACTTTAGACATCAGACTCAAATGCCTTGCATTTAAACAGTATTCTGGAAGTTGGATTAGGCTCGGCAACATCCTGGGTGAACGACATTGCTCATTTGTAACTAAAATAACAACTTAAGAGTCAGTATTAACTTAGATGAATGAGATGGATAATTCTTCAGATCAGCAATCATATTAATCTCCACTTACTCTCTACATCTGCTTGGTCTGTTGTTTGCTCATGTATTTAATCTCCTTCAGGCTTGTTCTTTAATGTCCTACCAATGCTTGGCCATCTTTAAATATCCACTAATGCCTGTGAAACATCAGGCCCTCAATGATAGCACTGTAAATGTAATTTATTTCTCACTCATGCAAGCACTTGAGCTAAACGATTATGGCTACTGAGGAGCAGCACACTCTATAAGATAAATATTGATTGACTGGATGGTTTGTTAGTTACAGTGAGGTATAAGGTCTGGAAGAAAAAAAAAATGCCTATAATGATAAAGATGGGGTGGAGTTGGTGTTGAGCTGTCTCATGACAACCAGGGCTGGTAATAACGAATAGGTTGTTTGACAAAAAAATAATTTCACAGAAAAGACCTTCAGATGCAATACCAAACAGAACCCCCCACCCCCACCCCACTCACACACACACACACACACACACACACACACACACACACACATGCACACACCTTTTCTGTGCTTTATTTTGTTGCTAAATATGCAACTTTTCTGTTCTCTGACCAGTGAGGTTAACCGATACAGCAATACAACTGGATGGGATTGGGAGAACATAATTGTTTTATTTTATTTTGTAAGTATTTGTTGTTGTTATTAAGTGTAGTTAAAGGAGAATATATTTTAGATAACTTATCTTTAAACCTTGTTGGTAGTTGTAAATTGCAGTCTTAAATTTTACCATATTGGCTGACAATAGCAGATCAAAATTCTGTGAGGACTGCAGCTCAGTTTTGCTTCTGTAAGAAGAAAAGGTCATTTGGGCACTTGTTTCCTCCAAAATAACTATGTTGCTTGACATTTTTTAGCAACTTATAGGGAATTTACTTTATCATTAAACTGCAGTTATCAAAATACATTATCAAAATAGAGCTACAGGACAGTGTGAGATGACCTGGAGTCTTTGTGACCTGTGAGAAAGCATTTAGTATGTTTACAAAGGATCACTTGTGCAGCACACAGACACATAGGCACGTACGAAGGCTTGCTTGCCTATTTTCATCGTCCTTGAGTTTATATAGTAACACCATCTCCACAGGCCCAGGGTTAACCTCAAAATCCCGTTTAGCCAAATTAACATCATGACTCCCTTCGCAATACAGCAAATCCATTATGATGTAATATATGACATGGACTGATGTGAAAAAAAATTAGCAGACACACAGCCTATGTAGGCTCATATGAATGTAGCTCATATTAACAGAAGAACTATTGCTGTCCACTTGTTCCTCAAAAGTATGATGTGTATAACATGTGCAAGTGAAGGTGTGTGTGTGTGTGTGTGTGTGTGTGTGTAATGTGCAGAGAGAAAGCGTATCCTTATTCTGTTTGAGTGTGGGCTTGTGTTTATGTGCGCGTCACAGATTGTCAAACTTTTCCCTGACCCTCAATTACCACAAACACAGGCATATACACACCTTACACAAGAATTTCCCACCAGTGTAAACAATGTTGTGTTGTTGACGTGCGAGACTGACTGAGAGGGAAACAAAGCTGTCTCAAATCCCATTTGGGCTGAGAGGCGGCCCATATGGAAAGTTACCAAATAGTGCTAATACTGCTAATAGGATGTTCCACTCTAAATAGGAGCTCATGTTAATACCCAGATTTTCATTCATGCTGGAAATTGTAGTTTTAAATTACAGTTTAATGCTTCAGATTTTTAATAAAAAAAAGCCCCTCAAAAAACCTTCACAGCAACACAAAAATTACCACAGCCTCTGAACAGAGCCTCAGCCTCCCATTGTCAGCCAATTACTATGCAATCTCTTTCTTATGACTGAATAGCTCACTGTTAGCAAATAATGAAAAGGCAATTATGGCAAAGCTGTGTTCATATTACCCTCTTCATTTTATGCAGGCTGTAATTATTGTCAATCCTAGAGGCTTACTCTACCATGTAAGAGGCAGCAGGGAAGAAAATGGAGTGGGCTGGTGCATGGCAAATTGGAAATGTCACAGCTACCTTTTTATCAGCACCACTAGACCCCTTTGTGCATGTGTGAATTCACGTACACATGCATGTGCACATATACATGTGCACTGCAAACATTATACCTCAGTGTCCATTAGCACATATACATCCAGGGCATACATTTATTTACACATTAGCTCTCATATATTTACTTTTATCATTACCAATCATAAATTCACCGGCAGGAGGGGGAGGAAAAAAAAAATGCGCACACAGCACACGCAAAACGGTGTGTGTTTTGCAGACTCCTCGCCTCAAGCTGTTACTGTAGCTTAAGTACAACGCTACTGGGTTAAGAAATAAATAAATAAACTGATAGATGAAGTGGGTCTGAGAAACACACACACACACTCACACACATATATTCCTTTTGTTCTTTCCTTTTTTTTCCTGAAAACAATGATTCCCTGAAGACTCTTGGTTTTCTTTCCCTGCCAGTGTCTGTCTAACAGCAAAGTGGTGGATATATTCCTTTTGCCTTGGCCCTCATTAGCTGTCTCCATGCTGTTCAGTAATAGGGAGTGGCACATAAATGATTCCCTTTATAGAGTTTGATGTGCCACACTGAGAGTACCACAGCCCCCGTATGGACAGCACCCCCTCCCCATCAACCCCTTCACCACCATTGCCAACCCCCCAGATGGAGTGCACATGGGGGGAGGCAAGGCTTGAAGAGAGAGCACTGTGTGACACGCATGACAAACGCTTCAGCGTGTGTCGCTGCTAATTCTAATGGGTGTTGCTGACCCTTAAAAAAAAAACAACCAAAAAAAACCCATCAGTGTTACCCTAACTGCCGCTAGCAGAGGTACACAATTAAGGTGGGACATCTATAAAGGCCCAGGCATGGGCACGACTGCGGTGCACATGGCACCAGGCACATTTATGATGAGATGGAACTATAGAAGGTATATAGAGGCAGGAGGTGCAGTGAGGAGAGATCTTTTGTCAATACTCTTGCATGCATCTCTGACAAATCAAAGTGAATAAACAATGTTGTGATTCTACCGTACCTTGACAGGCGAGAAGCAGGTCTACTAACACGATTCTGACGGCAGACTTTTCAAGGTCAGCCTTTAAGCTCTTTAACTGCACTCTTTCAGGCTTTGCACCAAATTCAACTCGACATTCATATACCTGGCAAGCACATTTATAATATTTTTTTGAAAGTTATTTTCTCCTTTCCCTTTTTTCCCCCCACTTCGTCCCACAGAAGCAGGTGCTGCTCCTTTTGTGTTTAACAAGATTCTTGAAAGTGTGCATGAGGGAAAAGTGCATTTCTTAAAGGAAGGAGTTGCACTACACGAGGCTGTCTACCAAACATGCTTTTCAAATGGATACTGAAGCCTGTCACAGTCATATTACTTTACCTCTAACATAATAGCATCGTCTAGTGCACTCCAACACAAAAGACAGCCAAGGAAACATCACAACAGGATCAGGGAGAAGAAAAGCCCTCTTTTAACTTTCAAAACTCCTTAAGTTCTCAGAGCACACAGACTTCAGTGTGCTGCTAGCTTACGATGGTGTGTTTGCCTGCTGCTTAGAAGAAGGGTGGAGAGAGGCAGTAAAAACAATGTAGTCATTACAGCTCACTTGAGTGTCATTTTGGCAGGCAGCGTTATATCGCTGCTTGACTTCAGATACGTAACTGAAATCATTCCTCTGTTGTCTTGCGGCCTAGTGGCTGTTAGGTAGAGTTACAAGGCACACAAACAAACCAAAAGGATGCCAATTTACTTCCGTACACTGTTCTCCATTTTTGAGAATTTTGAAAGCAAAGTGTTTTGATTTTTGCCAAGCACACAAGGTGACAGATTATGATGGCAGAATGCAGCGATCAATCACAGATATTTTGTGGAGGTTGCTCTGTTCCTCACAGATGCAGCTCTCACCCGAAACAAGGGCACAAACAGCAACAGCTGCAGCAGCAGCAGCTGGATCTACAACAGCACTAAAATGAGTCCTGAGACCAGGATATCGAGCTTGTGTGACAGACTCTCTGTGTGCATGTGTGTGCATGTGTGTATATCATAGGATTCTCAGATCTGATGTCATGATTGTCACACACCCTTGAAGTGAGTGGCCTGTGTGTTTGTCAATTCAGTTTGATGTGTCTCTCTTATACAGACAATGACACATACACTTTCATACACTACCTTGTAAACACTGGAGTTCACTCATCCTCTATATTCATCCAGGAAATGCTGTAAATACGGTGAAGTAGAGAAAAAAAATATAATGAGAAGACACAATGATAACCTTAATCCGAAGCTGTCTGGCTCAAAAAAAATTATTTTTCTGCAATAACAGGTAATGTTAATCTGCAGAGGCCTGATGATGTGTGAATAACACAAAATGACCAATTACACTAAACATGCCAGCTTTAATTTCCTGCCTCTGAGGATAGTAAATAAACATGGCATCTATGAAGGCGCAAGTGGAAAGCGCTCTGCTATCCAAGCCATCCCTGAGTTATTTTCTTTGATTAGCTGCCAAGGCTCAGATACCCCTCCTGTTTCAAGTCATTTGAGGCGTTCAAAATGAAATTATAGAGCATCACTTCGAGATATTAGTGTTAAAGAGCAAGTAGCCCATGGCTACAGTAATCCCCTGTTAATCCTGACCTAATGAGACCAAGCATAAGAGAAAGGGAAACATAGGGTTAAATGGCATTAGTGGGACTTACTGGTGTGGCAGAAGCTTTCTTAAAGGGTAAATTACACAACAAAAGTATGCTAAGAATATATTAAATCAGTAAAAGTAAATAATCTGGAAACAGTCTTGTAACATAAAAAAGACAGAACAACACAAAATCAAAACTATTAGATTAAAATATCAACAGCTGTTATGTATTTGATCTTGATAATCATTCATAATTTTATTACTCTGTCACCTGTATCTTCCCAGTTGTATTGATATGGACAAGATAGAGTATAAATAAGAAACTAATAAACACAAACACAATTACAACAACAAATTAAAGTATGCCTATTGTATTTGTGATAGCCAGTTGTGATGAAAATTATGTAATGTAGTTACAGTCAGCAAGGAACAAAAATGTATCTATTACACAGTTACAACAGCATCAAAATAAGACGGTGGCAACCTTACATACCATATACTGTGTGATATCAGTTAATGCTTCCTTGCAACCTTCTCTAACAGTAATTGACTAAATAGCCTTTGCTTCAGCTAGTCTAGCATTACCACACAAAGTATAGCTGCAAATTAGTGTGAAAAAAACTCAGTTCAGTTTCAGTTATGATTGGGCGAAGACCAAAATGCCTCTGGATGCAACAGGATAGATCTAAAATCAATCAGAGCAATGAAACATCTGCAGCCCATTGCTTCTAATATGCTAACTGTAATGAAAGAGTGTATTTTAAACCTAACCATGAATTTTGCCTAAAGCTAACCAATTCATTTTACCCAGATAATAAAAATTACCAAAGTGGAAATTCTCAAATCAGTCATCCCACGGTCTACCACTGCCGTTCTACTTCATAGTCCAAAATCTATGGAAGAAATTCATGCTACTGCATTTCTACTTTTCGGGACAAAATATGTTTACCACTGAATGTAACTGAGAATTCAGTTTAGTTGCACGGGAATGTAATTTTTGTTTTCAGAGACAGTGTTCATATATCATGTAACAAGATTCGAGGGTCAAAAGTTTCAAAACACCAATACATATATTAGGTTTAGGTAAAAATGGGTTTTACTTAATTCACAGAGCTTCTGAAATTTAATGTTGATTAGTGTAAACATGGTGAGCACAAGTCTTATAGCTATTGTTTTTCAATTAAGAGCAGTTTATACAGCACAAGGCAACTCTGTCTTATACTTAAGAAAAAAAAAATCAATAAATGTACTTTGTACACCAGAGTGAAAAAAGAAACAAAGAAACAAACAAAAATTAATCAGATTCAATTACAGACTAATTTCCTAATCAATTACACTGAAAGTAAATGCTTTCTACTTTTAGAATAAACTTTTGCTTGCTTCAGTTCAAAGTCAACCTGTGGGTGCTGCAATAACACAATAACAAGGTATAGTAGTGTGCCAGCTGTGTGGCCGGCCTCATCCAAAGGTAACACAGCACTCAGTACTCAGATCAGCAGGGCACTTCCTCCCTACCCCTCTGATCTTTAATAGACACCAATCAGATGTGGCGCTGGAGAATAAGTGAGTGTGCCTGCGAGAGAGAGAAAAAGATATTATTTTAAAATAAAATAAAAAAAATTCAAACAAATCAAGAATTTCTTTGTTTAACTTCTTTTTACTTGGTCCCTTATTGAGGATATACTGTCTTTACAAATCAAAACTGAAAAAGCCAACAAGCCTATCAAACATACATGTAGCTACAAATTAAAAAAAAAAGTTACAATGATTGAATAATAATAATGCCTCATTCATATAGCACAAGCTATTTGTCAGTTTCTAAAACACTATATTAAGTTTGGTTTGAACGTTTTAATAATAATGATCAAATTATATTCACGTATGTGTTTATGTATATTACAAATAGATTTCTTCCCAATAACTGTAAGACTAAATGTATTCCTCAGTATATTTTAAACTGACAAAAACAGACAAACATAAAGAGAGGGGGTGAGGGCGAGACAGCAAGGAAAACATGAAGCTTTAAAACCTGAGATTGAGCACAGCCTCCATCTTTCAAGAATTCATAAATTAATCAGAAGGTGGTGAATATGTCCAAACAAACACATGAAAGTTAGATGCTGTTCTTCAGTGTGTGTGTGTGTGTGTGTGTGTGTTTGTGTGTGTGTGCGCTAGCAGAAGAGTTGTACATATAGAAGCTGTCTGATCCCTGACATGCAATTAAGCTTATGGCTTTACACAGTTGCATGTGCATACACTCACACATACATGCAGTTAGGCAGTTACATGCACATGCATACACACACACATTTAGAAATAGGTCATATATAAACTCACAGTAAAATAAAAGACCACACTCTTTGTCTCTTTAATATTTTCACATACACACACAGAGGGCATGGGCTCACATCTGGGACTGTCAGATTAGAGAAGGTCCTTAATTTGTGTGGCTCGGTGGAGTTTCGCTGGCTAATGAGATTGGGCTAATTGGTATCGTTACTATAATCTCCTGAGGCACAGGACAACACGTTTAAACATATACCCACTGATCACACTTAAAACCTGCCAGTGATGCTAAAGGTCATTAGCGCTTGTGTTAATTTCCAAAGCTATGCTATGTAATGGGGAGAAGAGTGCATAAAACACTGTGGAAGTTCACCAGGGTTAAAACATTCATTTGCTAATTCTAGGATGCATGTTGCCAAAAGAAAACATGCTGTAATTACACAGGGAAAAAAAGAGAACAAGCTACAGTAACACTCTTAGACATAACCATGGATCTCACTATGCAGCCCATTTTCTAGGCAAATTAAAGCATATGTTGGTGCACTGAACATTTAATTTATCACATTTCCCTGTAAACTGATGAGACCTTAGGTTTTTAACCCCAGCCAACTTAAGCTTGTACCTAAACAAATATTTTTTTTTTGCATTGTTTTTTAATATATATTTTTTTTTAATTCCAATTAAAATATCTACTTTAAAACACTGGGCCGGCACTGGAGCTGCACTTTTAATTACCTTTCAGCAGAGTTCCCACTAATCTAATGCAATTGTAACTAAAGATTAATCGATTTATTTATTTGTATTCTATGTACAGTAAGTCTAGGTCTAGGGACATTTTAGTTTTCCTTTTGAT
Source organism: Pterophyllum scalare (assembly GCA_024447675.2). Lineage (NCBI taxonomy): Eukaryota > Metazoa > Chordata > Actinopteri > Cichliformes > Cichlidae > Pterophyllum > Pterophyllum scalare. The sequence goes on from JAMQGT020014069.1 coordinate 91,476, forward strand.
TTAAAGATAGTCCAGTCTGATAAGAAAAAAAAAACATATAACAGTTATAAGAATGCTACCAACAATAAACCCACAATACTTTTGCCATGACACTCAAACCAACTCTGGTGCAGCTAAGAAGACAGTGTAAGTGATCACTAAAATATAACCGTCTCTAGTAATAAATTAGCAGCATTCTTGAAATGCTGTAAGCATACTCTCAGGTTGAAGCAAGGTTTAACTACCATTTCCCATAAATAATGAGCAAATAAACAAATGAATAAATCCCAAGACCAAATATAATGAATTTGCAGCAAAGTCATCAGCATAAATAGGCTATCGGTCTCACTTTTGGCTCAAGCCAAGGGAATGGCATGAGGCTGACAGAGTGAAACAAGAACAGTAGCTAATGTTAGCACTAATGTTAGCATTAGTATTAGCATTAGCAATAGAAATAAATGGAGCTCCTGGCAGCCAGGCCTCATCTGTCTACAACTAGAGACAGGTGGGCCCTTAAGCCTGGCTTCAGGTTACTGAGAGGAGCCACAATGTGCGTCACATTCTCACAAACACACACGTTAATACTGCAGGCTGCAGATTTGTGAACTGCCGAAACCTTGATTCATTTGCTCTAGTCTTTTTTAGACATATTCTGCAAATAGCTTACATTTGAACAAAAAATTTGTTGTGCTCTCTTTTTTTGTTGTTGTTGTTGTTGTTGTTTTTCTCTCCACATATCACTTCCAATTTTAACCAGAGCAAAAATAAAAGGTTTCATTTTCACTATAAAGTATGAAAAATATTTTTGCATGTGTTACATGGCTTTTGTGATGCAAATGTACATTTCGGGAAGTTTGCTTTAGCACTGTGTGGAGAAACTAAGCTTCTGCCACCTGTTTGCCAGATCCAGCTGCTCTATTGAATATTCTTATAAAATCAAAAAAAAAAAAAGAGGAAGAGAAAATCAAAGCATTTCCTGCCTGGCACAGCTTCTGACGACTGTCCTATTTTAAGGTTCTGACCTAAAGCAGCAACCCTCTCTTTTAAGTTCACAACTGTGGACCAAGATGTTGCCAATACAATAAAAACATGACTCCATCTACCAACGTGGACATTTAACCATATGGTCTCTTACTCATTTAAAGAGATGACAGTGACAAAGCTTCACATTTTAGGGACAGATAATTTGCTTTTCCATTCAAATAGACAAATAAGGAAAGCTGTCAAAACTTTGTTTTGTTTTGTTTTGTTTTTTTCTTGTGACTTAATGGAAGAGAAGCAGTGTAACAATGTGATTAACTTAATTGAGCTCTGATCAACAAACTGTTTCCAATATTGCCATAATTAACTCATTAGCCTTTCACAGTCTTCCCATTTCTCCCTTCTTCAGGAAATGTTTGCCCAGGGATCTGAGGAGAGATGCCATGTTTGCCTTGCAATCAGATCTGAGCTAGAATGTGGGCAGGAGGAAGGCCCCTCTTCCTGCCTTGCTGGCTGGTGTTGGATGGATACTTGGGGCGTAAGGACCTAGCTTGGAGTGCTATTTCTAACCCTGCCAACACCCAGAAACACCCTGCTACCACCACTACCCAGCTGTTTCCCTGACTCCAAATCAGATGAGCTCTTACACAAACCTCTTCATGACACAGCTCGTTTAATTCCTTTTACTTCAGAGGAAGCCTAACCTCAAGCCAATTTATTTTTACAGGACGTTCATCCTCAGCCTACAAAAATAGTTACATAGTTGCACAAAGTTCACACTCTGATCTTAACCACACACTAGAGTGGTCATTTCCTCTTAAAGTAAACAGATTTTAACGTGCAAGATTATAAGTTTTGAAATGCTAATACTTCAACTTGTGTGACAAGAAATCCAGGAAAATAATATTAATAATGAAAACAATAATAATAATAATAACTTTCAACAGATCAGATTATTAAGTAAGAAATTAAAAAGTACCTTTTTCCTTTTTTCACTTACAAAAATTGAAATTTATGGAGCAACTTTATTAATACAATATTTACAATTTGTAATTTCCTTGCATTTTTTTATTAAGAAGACTATCGTTAAAGGTTTTAAAACAATCCAACATCCTAAAAAGTCTTGACTGAAACTAAAGAGTGAGAAAGGGAAAATGAAATAAAGACAAAAAACAAGCATATGAGAGCGAAAGGAAGGGGGGGGGATGAGAAAGGGAAAATGACACTTATTGTAAATGCCCGTGCTTGTTAGCACTGTGTCACATGAGCATCCATATATCATCCCTGTCTGTCACTTGACCCTGATGTGTCACCGACCCTGGACTGTCCCCTCAAACACGAGCCCTTCTCTGGTAACCCCCGGGTCCTCTGCGGACCAGTTTCCCCCAACTTCCAGTGAGTGTTAGGCAGTACTTTACAGCCTCTGAAAGCGAGCTAAAGACCATTGGGGATTGAGATGAATTACAGCCGGGGGAGCTCCTTTAACGAAGGGCGTCCAAATTTACAGCTTTGCCAGCTTTCTTAACTTCATGGATGGAGATAAAGCAGGTCTCGGTTTTGACAGAGCCTCACCAAGTACGCGGGGAGGGGGCGTAGAGGAAAGGAAAACAAGACAGAAAGAAAGGAAGACGGGGCTTAGTTTCTAAAAGAGAATCTAATGAATGAAAATATATGAAGCAGAATGCCCCTTGTTATTTTCTCCCTCGACAAGAAAAACGGCAGCTAAACGTCAAGTAATATTTATGGCGACCAACAGTCATTGAGAGGTTATGGACACAGAGGCCCTGACTGCACTAACTATTTTGTTAGTGAGTGCCGCAGCCAGACGCAGCATGAAACACATTTTTCTTTCTTTCTTGTTTTTTTTTTTTTTTTTTTTGATCAGTCAGTTTAAACACTTGTTAAATCAGCCAAGTTTAAAAAAAAAAGCTTTTGAGTGCTGTCTAAAGCTGAATGAAAAGCCCTTTGTAGTTCACTCTGTTGGGTTTGTAAAAACAAATGCACACTACATCAAGCCAATCATTTATCCCCCAGACAAAGATCAAACTAATATTGACTGAAAAACACCTGAGGGATGAGACAGTGAATGCTAATGAGAAGGGTCTTCCTAACTGTTAATCATAGAGAGACTATTTTCGGGATGAGGAAAAGGGGGACCAGGGACAAGAAAGCCATCTTCATAAACATATCCTCATTTTACAGTATGGTGTACAAGGTCTGGCTGCAGTCAGACTCCTATAAGAGCTGTGAATTGTATATTAGCCTCTAAAGCTGGCACTTTAATCCTATTTGCATTCATATGACTATTGCTGAATCCTGGGAGCCTTTATCCCTCGATTTGCCCATTTGTATGCCCCTGTGAGTGCAGGACCTCTGTGCACAATACCAGTATCAGGATGTATATCACATCTTTCACCCTATTTCACTCGTGCAGCCACTGTCGTTCAGTGGTTGAAGTGGGACCTGGAGAACATATTGGAGAGTGGTAAAAATAACATGGAGACTTTTGGTTGGGTAATGGACGTGCACACACACACACATGCACACACAGTTCTCATCCACACATACAGAACCAGGGAGAAAGGGTAAGAGAGAGAATTAAATACTCCTAGTGGCTCCCCAGTGGAGAGAGCCACAGGCTTAGCTCCACGGCGGCTGGTTTGTGAATCTCTTCTCCTTAAACTGCTCTGTGCCTCTGTGCACACGTTGTGCTGGTATGAGGGGGTGGGGGGCACTTTCACCCATTTGCACATTAATAAACCTCCAGGAAAAAAAAATATTAAAAGCTGGGAGAATAGACAGTATTTACATGTGAAACTCCTGAGGACATCAGTGAGTTTGGCAAGGGCCACACTACGGGCCTCTGTGGTCCTGCAAATCCTTGGCTACACACAGGGGCATGATAATGACATCCTGTGTCCAATTACTCCTGCTGCCAATAGCACTGGTCATGATGGAGAGGAACACACTATTAACCCTGTTAGCATTATCGACACAAGCAGCATACCTCAAACCAGGACTCTATTAGGGTGACGGCAAAGGTGATCACGGGCAAGACCAAAGGATACATAATAATAATAATATTAATATTATTATTATTATTATTATTATTATTATTATTATTATAATAATTATAATAATAATAATAATAATAATAATAATAATAATAATAGATTTTTGTCACATTTTATATTATGGCGCTCATATGGGTTATCTCATGTGAGAAACATTATTTGCATTTATCAATATTAATGGTAGGCTAAAAAGGCAGCTATGGTGCACAATCTGCAAATATAATGTCTCACCTTATCAATTCATAACACAGACCAGCTAAACTGTCAGAAAAATCTGAAGTCACACATAACCGAGCCCAATACCTACTATTAAGATGGCTCAACATAACAGGACGGCTGCCAATAATTGTACATAAAGATATGGGAAAGCCACAGTCCAGCTATGAATATTTCATGAATTCCAACACAAAGAGCATGCTAAAAGGATCAAAGAGAAAAAATGGGAGAAGAGTCAACGTGAACATCCAAACAATATGCAAGAATCCCGACAGTATAGGTCACATGCAAAAAGACTGGGGTCACACTGAAATTGTCCATCAGTCAGACAAGCAGAACTGATTTGGATGCTAAATAATGGTTTAGATATTCAAAAATTCCATATATATGCGAAAGGCTTCAGTGCACCCTGGATCTGGCCTATCAGAGGAGTGCTCTGCCACCACACTCCCTCAAGCAGACCCATGCTATGCCTCTGAGCCTATGACTAACGCGCACACACACACACACACACACACACACACACTGGCAGATATGCAGACATCCAGATACATAGTACATGTATATACACACATTCACACAACACACATGCACACACACAGTCTCAAACCCAGAGACTGACATAAACACTGACATAAATTATACGCACAGTATATATTTCTCCCATAAAAATAAAATCAATGCATAAAACTAAAACAGGTTTATGATTATGTCTAACAAATTACTGAAAGCGTCATGTCAATTCTCAGAAAGGGTGGGGGGGTGGGCGGCAACTTTAAGCTAACACCCCGTTATGAGTGTCTAAATGTTGAACAGCAAAAGAAAGTAATGACAGGTTTTGCTCTCCTGATCCTTCAAAGCCACATTTCCATATGGTTGTATGTTTGTTATATGCTTTTATGATGAGTAAAAAAAAAAATTATAAATTCTGAAAATAGGAAAAAGCAGTCGTCCCCATCTTTTGTATCCTATACTTTTCAAAAGTCCATAATCAATGCAAAATTTATACAAGGCAGTGTCTTAAAATCACAACATGGTGCCACAATTATATTGTGATCTTCTGCTTATTCAAAGGGCCATCTTGTTGTGATTGTCATCTGCCACTTGCCATTGAAATGTATTTTTCATGTTTCTCATCTCATTGAATGTCAAACATCTCTTATTGAGGGAGCCAAATCCATCTGATGATTTTTCCACCCCACTCAAATGGAAATGGTGCATGTGACAAAACAGTGATATTAACATAATAAAGGAATTCGCCTTACAAAAACCTCAACATCTGCTGGGTTGGAGAGAGTAATGGATAACATTTCTTTGAATCCAATTGATGGATCTGATGGCGCTTAGACAGTCATTCACATCATGATGTCTCAGGAGAGGCCAATAATAGGAACAACATGGGATTAATCTCAACACTCTTGACTCAGACGAGACAAAATATGCATGGGCCCGCAGATCTAAAATGATGCTGTTATAAACAAATTTGTTTGAGAGTTGTCTCTTTTTCTTTCTTTACACACAGAGGCTTGGAGTGCATGATACTTTGCAAAGGTATCAATAAGGCTGAAAGAAACAAATGATATAACAAGATAAAGCATCTGTGTTATGGAAATGAAAGATTTTATTTTTTTTAAGATGAGGACACACCGTGACCCCGGATCTGCAAGTTGTTAATTTTAGTCTGAAATGTTCCTAAGGAAATAGCCCCATGCCACCCCTCACACTGCCCCCACAACAAGCATCAACTAACATTACACGCTTCAATAATTTAACTTTCAAAGAAGCTCTGAATTTCTTTATACGCTCCATGTTCCTGTTAATGTGTCTATGATCAGTGATTGCTGACTTCACGCCAGTTGTCAGATGATTTATTCTAGTTTTTGGCAAGTGAAAAAAATCTGCGTTGCTTTTAAACTGGAATTAATCAGCTATAATCCACAAACAATTTCCCAAATTGTTTTTACAACTAGAATATAACGAGTCCCTCACATTGTTTTTATATCCACATTTGGTAAGATATTACAAATGATAATAGAAAAGCACTCTGAGAGCATATGTGCCACTGAGGCCGATGCTCTACTTCTTCCTTTACCTCTGCACTACTTTCCATTCAAGTTTCATGAGGATGAAAAACTGCATCCTTGTGATGTGCAAGTTTTAAATGAACTGTCTGCCTGCACCCAATGAAGTCAATGCCAGGCGGTGGAGTTGTTGTTGTTGCAGCACAGTTGTGAAATGGTTGCTCAAACTTCAGCCAAAGAAGACCAAATCACAGGACTGTAGGGAGGGCCAAAGTTCTCCTCCTACCGTTAACTAAGATCACATTAATTATCACCAACTGAATTTTTAATGTACTGCAGCTTTTGACCACTGTCACTTGTCTCTTTAAAACATAGATTTCTGCCATTAATCTTCTCCATGTTTAAATCTGGTGACATTTCTCTTTGATGCTGTGTATTCAGACCGCCCTGACGACTCATGACAGACGAAGGAAATCAAAGTGAATAAAAGACATATTTAAAACCTGCGGATGATCTGGCCAACCGGAGTGCTTACAATGACCTGAATCTGATGGACAGATAATTTCTTGTGAGCTGACCTCCAAGACAATGGTTTAATAATAAATACACTGTGTCTGAATTAAAAAGACACTGTTCTACATTTTTAATGCAAATGTATTTCTGCATGCAATTAAAAATGAATGATCACAGAGATCACGTCTATGGACCTGGGGCTCCTGCTCAGCTGTTTGACCATGGGGACAGATATCAGTAAGGACAAACTTGAAAGAAGAGAAGGTAAGAAGAGCAGAGCTCGAGGGAAAGACGGGATGCATAAATACTGTCTATAGAGGTTGGTATCTCTACAGAGCCCACTTTTAAGACTATTGAACCTGTACAAATAACCATGGGAATTTCTGGCTGGTGATTAACATGTTGGCTGGAGGTTTAAATCACTCCAGGACATAGATGGCCCAGTGTTTGGCTGTGTGATATACTACTTAGTGGAGCTCCACTGATGGGAAGAACATTACTGATGAGAAACTAAAATGAGATTGCAAAGAGCGGGGGCAGGAATTAGGTCTGACCTGAATGGGTCTGGGGTAACATGGAGGCTATCACATTAACCTGACGGGGGCTCCTTTAATAGGGTCCAGGGCTTAAACTGATATATCAATTTCCCTCCATGTGGACGACTTCAAAGGCCAGAGCTCATTCTCGCCACTTGTGCTGGCCCTCATCAATCTCTGGCTGCTGTGGGCATCATCACCTCCAAGCCTGAGACAAGCCAGGATAAAGATCAGCAGACACTGGTCAATCTGCGGCTTTGTCCTCGCTGTCCAGTTGTGGTCAGAGAGATTCCAATCGCCTTATTTTTTTCAGTGATTGTACAGTAGCGGATACTATTTATCAAGGTGAAAAAATCCAAAGCCACACAGTAAATAGGTTTCAACATGCAGGTCAGTCAAACACAACACTTTTCAGTTTCGGTATCACAGAATGATTGTAATTATAATCATGGCTGACAAACATTTCTCCATCTGTGCGAGCTAACGTCATAATAATTACCCTTGTCATGCTAAATGTGTAATTTAGCAGCACAAATCATGGCTTTTACCTCTGCTGACAGCTAAAATGATAAAGATTCAGTAAAAGCGTGGCAGAGCACCTTCCAGTTCACTTCCACTATTTGTATAGAAAGAGCCCCCCCCCCCTCCAACAACAGAGACACAAGAAACTCCTTTCTTTTCACTAAACTCTCTGTTCTCAGAAATCATATCAAAAAGCTTCTCTCGCAGTGCAGGCCCTCCAGGGTTCTGATGTCACTTCCACTGTAACACTCCGCTGATGACTGACATATGCTTCACATGAGCGCGAAGGAAAAAAAGGGAAACAAAAAAATCCTACACGCTACACACACCCTTTTTGTTTTAGACGACATTTCCGACTTTGCGCTAACTTGTTTTGTCAAAACAATTCCCGAAGAAATTAAACGACACATTACTCAAGTCAAACCTGAAACCTAGATCTGCCACAACAAACCTAATCCACTTTGAGCAGCCCCTGTGTTGTGGTGTCCTCGGAGTGTGCATGTTTCTCTTGAAACATGGCTTAGGTTTCAGGAAGTTTTAGGCCTGGAGTCAGTCATCAAGAGGAGGGGGGGGGTATGAAACAGCACAAAAACATGGGCTGTGATGGCACTGATAATGATCATGAGCGAATCCCTTTGAAGAACTTTCACTGAGTATAAACAATGTATAAAATGTGTGGATGAATTTCTAGAAAAAGAACAATGTGTGTTGCATGTAAGCGGAAGGAGCAAAATCAACACTAAACATGAGGCTTTCCATCATGCTGAGAAATAAAAAGTAGTCTCACACACACACACACACACAAAAATGCCAACATATGAATCATTTCTAAGTTAATTGAGTGTAAGAACACACTCAAAAGAAGCCCTGCATTTGAAGCAACACAATTAGATGGATTAGAAGAGCTGGGAAAATTCCACATTTGTCACAGAGTTCCTTTGAGCTTTCACCTTGTGATCAGAGGCATCATTTAGACAAAGAACAAAAGACAGCAAATATTTTTGGGAAGGAGAGAAAAAGTGGTCTGCGTAGTGAGTTGCAAGAGTGAAACTGAGTGGGGCGGTGCGCCGAAAGGGCCCGCTGGTGTGGGCTACAGTTTGCAGTGCATAGCAGCCGAGATCTATGAATACAGATCAGGGGAGATGTGAGGGAATTTTACAGCAGGTATTGTCTGTCACTCACCCCGTCTGTCTATGTGATCACTGCCTCCTCGGCGGCTGTTTCATCTTCAGCTCTCTCACACTCACAGTCGCGCGCGCGCACACACACACACACGCGCACGAACACACACACACACACACACACACACACACACACACACACACACACTCCTCCCAGCGCTACCAAAGAAGACCTGGTGCTGTGGTGTGCCCTTGCCAAAAAGTGACAGGTGTTCCAATAGGAAAACCAAAAATCAAAGGGCCATGATTCCTATTATACGTTGTGATACCCTGCTTATGTCTGGGTTTGTATAAGTTACTGACATCTGGATTTGACTGAGAATATATAACCCACATGAGGCAGAGTCTGAAAACAAAAATTAGCCGTGACGTGAAAATTTAGATATGCTCACAAATCTAAATGTTATATTTATTTATTTATTTATTTATTTATTATATACATAATCCATAAAAGTGTGATTTATCAAAACTCTTTTTTTATTCTTTTTTCTCACAATAGGGAGAAAAGCTGCCAGTTGTGTGCCTGCATGGCCCGGAGCCCTTTAACACACACTGTGAATTATGCCTGCAGTGAACATAAACACAGATTTTACAGCAAAACAGTGTTGTATATATACACACACAGACTTGAAACACCCGCTCCTTCTCTCATTTAACAACATTACTGCTGAGATGAACCTTGCTCCATCTCTCCGACACATCGTGCACTGCCTCTGCGAAAGCAAACACGTTGATAAGATAGATGAACAACGTTAAAAGTGAAACACAGAACAACCAAAAAAGGGGCAGACTTTTCACAAGCAGTGCCACAACGCACAGTCAGCTGGAACGAGTGTTGGTTTTTTGCATGGGAGCGTCGGTGTTGATTTCTAGAACGAGGGGAGCAAAAACACACATAAAGCTGCCCAACTGTTCAATCACGGTGCTCTGCAAATGGGAATGGGCCTGCAGTCTCAATTAGCTAAGTGTAGCAGGCAGCTGTTGTGTGGCCGATGGAGTGCGTCGTTAATTCTGTAAATATAGCTTCCCTCATCTGTCTGAGAATCACCCACTCAGGCCACATTTAGGCCAGATGAGCAACAGCTTCGCCAATGTCTGGTAAAGTGGGCAAAAAAAAAAAAAATGTGAATGACTCAACAGAGCGGGGAGAAAATGTAAATGTTCCTTTTGAGGTATCTAATTTTTCTTTTGAATAGACACGGTACAAAGTTGCCAACCTCACTACGAGGTTTGTTATGTAAGGGAAAATGAAGCAGCATTTAAAAAAACAGAAGTTATTGTTGTCTGTTCATGTTCCAGTTGTAGCACCTTTTATCCAGACTGAACAACAATGTGAAAAATAAATGCTGTGCTCTTTCAGGAGCAGTGCACCATTGAAACTGATGGTTTAGCACTTGTATTGTTCTTTAAAGTTGGAGCAGAGCGGCAACAACATTCTGGCTCTTCTTTTATGGGCTATCAATAATCTTTTTCTGACACATTATTTGCTGGGCTGGAAGAAAATAGGGAGCAGCATGGTCAGTGGTTCACCACAAAGACTTCTGGGAGCTGGCGAGAGCAGTGTGCGTGGGCGATGCATCCACCCTGGGACCCTGCCAGGATGTCTTTTTGACCAGGCTGCTGGAGCACTAAGGACCAGTGACAGAGCTGGACACAGCCTTTGGGGAAAACAGACAGAAGCAATTAGATGACATGACAGTTATGAAGATGATTCTTTGGCAGGTTGAGAGCTCAGTTTAGTGTTATTCAAAACAGTGTATTTTTTGGCAGCACACTAGTAATTTAGCAGCTTGCTAAACATAAACATTTTTGAAATGCTTGCAACACACAATGATGCATTTTATATATATATATATATATATATATATATATATATATATATATATGTGTGTGTGTGTGTGTGTGTGTGTGTGTGTGTGTTCCTCATGACTTAGCAGATGTTCTTTCTCTTGATAACCTCCACTAGTATGCTCTTTTCCATTTCTTCTCATTGCTGCTATTTTTCCCTTGATAGCAATATTGCTGGTGTAAAGAATTTTACCCCCCCACACACACACACACCCACACACACACCCCACCCCAGCACAGCTAAGGCTTTTGGGGAAATTAAATAACCTGAGGATTGAGCTACTTTAGGAAGCTCAATTAACATATTTGCCTCTAGAGGAAAATATTGCCTCAAGTTGAATGGACGGTAATTTTACGCATGGATTTTTCCATCTTAATTCTCACAGCTTTGAATAATCCTGAGAATTTGTTTTACAGAACAAGGGGTTTTAACGTTCTGCACTGAAGATGGGTTGGGTACATTTTTTGAGAGCTGTGTGTCAAAACAAATAACACAGCATCTCAAAGGGTCATACATTCAGTTGTGTTAATTGAACATGATTCTGTGATTCAATCCAGCATTGGTTCATTATAGTAAAAAAAAAAAATAATTTTTTAAATGCAGCTTCCCCAGAGCAAGGTACAATTTCTCAAAAATCTAATTTGTGGCGCCCCATTGTGACATGCTGTATATTGACCATTGCGATTTTGGACAGTCTTCCAGTCTGGCTGTACTCTCCAGTGTCCCTGCACAAAAATTAATAATCCAAGATATCCATGTTACAGTCCAAAACTATTAATCCAACTTCTAAAGTTTGAGCTTTTAATTATATGTGTATATTTCTCCACCCTCATTCAAACATAAAATCTGGGTCAAATTACAATTCCGATCTTGGTGCACCTTCCACATGCTATGTTTAAATCCCACTGTGCACAAAGATCAAACACTTTAAAAGTTGGGATAACCTTTATTACTTCTCATTAGTGGGTATCCTGATGTGCACTGACAAGTTTAACAGTTGCTGCGGTCAGCTGCTGATGCCTCGAAATGGCCTGGCCCTTTGTGAAATTGGCTGACCAGACAGTGAAATAGTCCCCAAGTCTAGTCTAGTGTGGCTTAGCATGAACTCCATTTGCGCTGTCGCCTCTAGGCCCGAACAAAAAGGGAGTTTTAAAAATGGGCTTTAAGTCTCCAACGGCTCGGCTGACATCCACTACTACAGATCATTAAGGCTCCACAGCTACTCCCTCTCCAGCCTCAAACACACCAGTGGAGTCATTAAAGGCAGTGTGTAATTAAAGTTGGAATAAACAAAGGCTTTTCTGCAGGTCTTTTATTTCTCCCTCAACCATGTGTACATCTCTCTCTCATTTTCACACATGCTTTCTCTTTATCTCCCTCTTTCCATTCCCTTTTTTTTTCTCTCTCTGTGTCTCAGAGTTGACACATAAGAGAGGAAATTCTCATTGGCTCCCATGGTGGCGGTAGGCATGGACGAAGGCCCTCAGCCTAATTAGAAAACTAAATACTCTGAGTAATGCCTAACCCCTGGGAATACAACTGCCATATCTCTTACACATGTGATGTGGAAGGACCCAAAATGCCACTGGGGTGTCTCGCTGAAATATCCTGTGCTGTTCCACTTTGCACAGCTGTCCACACAGACTCATGCACTTAAGACAGGCTCGCTTTCATAGTTAAAATAGAAATTTGTGTCCTAAGTGCCGCAACACAGCTAATGCTAAATATTTAATTCCCGTGGGTGCTAATTATGGTTGAGTACTGGCAACATGGATTCCCTTTTTTCACTCCGTATAACAACTGTAAAAGCAATTTAAGCATTTTTCAATTAATTAAACACATAGTCTTCCAGTAACCTCTTGTCATTTTGCCCTCCAGGACCATAGCTAATTTGTGTAGAATAGAAGCTGGAAAGGGGAAGGAGTGGGGGTGGGAGCCATTTTCATCTTTGCAAAATGCTCCTACAAAGGAATTAAAAAGAGAAAACACACAATTTTTATGAGAGTTTAAAAAGATCACACTCTATTCTTCTCTTTCAAAAAGCCTGTAGTATTGTAAGTGTAGTTTTGAATGTTATGAACCTACATATCAGATGATTGTAACCACAAGCACCAGCCCCCATTATGTTATCAAAGCAGTGGAAGATAGTCTGGCCATGAAGCTAATCCCTGATGTATTTTTAGTCACAACTGACTGATGAAGTGAAATTACTACATCAGTGATAAAATGGGACTCTCTGAAAAGCTTATACAAGATCATGCAGCAACTGAGAGAGCTCTTTGAGCTTCTGCAAGTCTAAATGAACCTTTGCAACAGTGGTGAAGTATATGGCAATATGGTAAAATGACTAGTGGTAAAATTAAGATAACGATACATTATGCATTGATAATATGCTGAAGGGATCATTTCCACTATAAAGTTCAGTTTCATTGTGCCAGTGGGCCAGCTAAAAATATATAAGAACCTGATTTCATTTATTCATAAAAAAGAAAAAAAAAAAAAGGAAAAAATCTATCACATTTTTTGTGATAAAAATACATTTTTTTAATATAAAAAGGTCATGTATAACATCAACCAATATATATATATATATATATATATATATATATATATATATGCGCCTTCAGGGTGCATGTATGTATGCACATGTATACAAGTCATTAGGAGGGGCGGTGACACACCCATCCTCTTATAAAGGCTCCTGTCATCGAAAAAGATCAGAAGCAGGCTGTGAAATCTAGCTAATAGTCATTATGGGATGCTGGTCCCTGCACACTCTATACCTGCTTGCCAAGGCGGCTCCATCACACTTCATATTTGCATTGTGTCATCTTATCAGCATTCACCCAGACAGAGGACAGATCTCATTGCAGAATGACAGCTGCATTACTAATATCAATAAATAAGACTGAGGGAAAGGAGAGAATTAGACGTCTGCTACTCTTCAAAAAAAAACAAACACACACAAATTATACAACCGTACAAAAATGGAGATACAACCGTGTGGCATTAAAAATAGCTGGAAAAATCATATTTTCTCCTGATGCAAAATTTATGTTCAGAATCTTTGTAGAGGGCCCCAGCATGTGGTGCCCACCCCCCTGTTCCAAGCGGCGAGGAAGAGTGAACTCTTAAGAACCCTGTGTGCTCAGTCACTTCTGGGCCCATGCAGTCAATAAGGCTATTTCTGATCTCCGGATGGCTAGGGTTTCAAAGCCTGTTTAAATGGGCTCCCACAAAGCCGGAAGCACCAACCTCAGTCTTCTCCCTTCCTGCCCCCCCCCCCCCCACCAAAAACTCTTTCTCTAAATATTGAGAGGGAGCTCAGCTCTGCCTTTCCCCTTGGTAAAGAGAAAGGGGAAAGAGGAGCAGGCGGGGGGGGGTTGTGGGGATCCTCTCCTTCCACATGCACGGTGGTGAGGAAAGACAGGGAAGCGTAGGGTCAGGGCTCCCAGTGCTAAGCTGTGAAAGGCAAACGTTTGGCAGAGTAATTACACGCCGCACTGCTCTGGGAGTGATTAGTGATAGTTGTCTGTTCAAAGTGTTTGGAGCTCACAGCCTTTATGGGCTACGCTTGCCTTCCCTTTGCTTAATGTTTAGATTGCATTTGCATCAGGAAGAGAGTTGCATGTGTCAACATAAACAGTGTGCCTATGAAGCTCACCAAGTGTGCACTTGCTTATCTTGCTTATTATATTATTATCCAGGAAAGACTGTTACATTATTGTGGCGCACCTCTCACAGTTTATCTGTGTTGCTTGCGTTATCTGGGACCGAATTATAATTTGGCATTCATAAGTCAAATTTCTTTTTTGAAACAAAAAAAAATTCAGCTTAGAATCTTCTGTTAAAAACTAATCATAAGTGGTAGTAGTAACATTGTACACTATGGTACTAACCTATTCTGCTCTTCTTGAATATGTCTCAACTTGGTGCAACAAAATCCTTTGCTTTCACTGGTCAGGTGATATTGCAGTGCACTGCAATCGGCATGCTCAGGTGGTATAGCCCAACCTTCCCCCTTTTGATGTCCTTGCTGTGTTTATGTTCGCTAGCCATTCTGCTCCACCACAGTCTGCAGATGTGACTGCAAGCAGTAAGGTGAGCTGCAACACTCTTGAGTAACATCCACTTGTAAAGCATACCCTGACAGAGGGTGTGGCAAGAGCATAAGGGTGCACACACAACAGGAACGAGCAGATATGAGGACCAGTAGAAGAGATGTAGCATTAGGATATTAATGATGTTTGCATCAAACATGTTTTAATATCAGTAGTCATTCCAGACTGGACTCCTTTTTTTTTGTCATATGAAAGCACTTGTGGCGGATTTAGCTTTTCAGTTACAGTATTGTGCACAAACTCTGGCTCCTGGTAAGGGCAATTTTCTTTAATTTTATTCTATTGAAAACATGAGGCATACTTAGAATAGTTTTTAATCCTACTTATATCCTTCTGGGGTCCTAAAAAAAATACCTCAACAAATCAGAATCACATGTATCAAAGGGATGATGGGTATCATATTTCAACTCCTTCTGAACTTAATCCCAATACAGGGGCCAGCTAACAGTGGCTTGATACCTGGGTGGCAAAGTAGAGCAGAAACAAACACAGCCGTGGAAAGAAAAGGAAATACCTAAGGGACTTTCTGGGATTGGTGAAGAGGTAAGATAGTACCTGTAGTGCAATCCCTTCCAAATCTGTACCAGGTGTCAGGCATTAAGGAGAGCATCTCCGCTTTGGATTTCCACGTCTGGCTCAATAACCCAGGGCAGTGTGTCATATGTTGGACAAAATGGTTACTTTCCGAGAAGAAGAAGAGGCAGAAGAAAAAAAGATCTGAGGCACAGCATGTTACAGAGAAGGATTCTGGTGACAAAAATAATTTTGCACCTTGTCTAATTTAAAAAAAATATATATATATTATATTATATTACCTTTATGTGGTAGTAATGTCATAATATTGCATCGATGTTTGACATTTAAATATTCAATTACATGTGAAATTACTCTCCAGAGAACACAGTATATCACTAAAACTGCAATGAGACAATAAAATATGGGAAGCGAAGCTGAACACTTTGCGTTTTAATGAGTTAAGATAGATTAAGGACTATAATACACTGTTATCCCACTGAGATTTTTAGTTAACTACAAAGACAACCAAGTATTGCCTATTCCCCATGTGATAATACAAAGAGAGCAGTATACTATAGAATGCTCAGCTTGATATTAATATTACACTCTTAATAATGAAGACAAGCTCTAAATTGAACACCTGGCAACTTCTCAATTTAAAGCAAGTAAGCATTTTGCATGTGCAATTGTCCTGAAACAAAACAGTGACAGCAGACTTCTGCGGTACCAAGAGAGTAAGAGGAACATAGAGCCATGTTGGCATTGTTGTTTCCACATATTATACATGACACACAGAGTAAAAGCGGCTGATTGTAAGATGTTTAAATGTATCAGAGGCATGGGAGAGGAAACTTAATACCTCAGCAATGGGAGATGGAGAATGCGACCGGGCACGTGCGGAATGCAGAGTGGCAGGAGGAAAGCAGCAATCTAAATTTCTAATGCTGAGGATGCTTCCCATTCCGTGTTTATGAAACATGGCTACCGGGACTACAAAGGTAAGAGGATACAGCATCAAAGCCTGCCCTGATAAAAACAAAAAAGCAACAATGCTGCAGTGGAATGCACGACAGAACATAATACTCCACCTCCTCCTTCTCCTCTCCCCTAAGCAGTCTCATTTGATTACAGTGCAGCAGGCCCCAAATCAACCCCTTAGTCCCCGTTCTCACTCCCCGCTGGTGCTGTGAGTAGGAGGTAGAACACAACTTGCCAAAGTGGCTTGGAAGCAGATGAGGAGAGGTGATGTTGCGGAGGAGAATCTCTCATTCTGAGAACAAAAGAACACAGGAACGGGTAAGCGAAGGTGTCCGCGGCAGGGGTGGAAAGTGGCTGTCGTCTTGAGTTTGGTGACTGAGGCGGAGACTGCATGTCTGATGATGACGAGGCAATGTATCGTTTACAGGCTCCCTCAGCAGAAGCCCCTTGCATGTCCGTCTCCAGCCACAGAGTTCGCCCTCTACTTAAGGCAACAAGAGTCAGGCTCAGCATTACAAGCCTATTAAAAGATACTTTTAATTATGCCCTGCTCTCCTGGGATCACTTCTTCCATGAACTCTGTGTTTCTTTGGCATGTGCACTTACGAATGGCATAACCAGAAGCACGTGTTGTTTTTTTTCCCTCCAATTAAAGGGCATGTTGACAGATTAAGGCTGCTTCTGGTTTGTGCTCCACTAACGCGTTTAGGGAAGATGATGAACGTGGAGGGGGAAGGATGGGGGCTTGAAGAGAGGGTAAGAGAGAGACAGACAGAGAGAGAGAGGGACTGATATAAGAGAAAAGGAGAGAAAGAACGTGCACATGAACCCTGAGGGATTAATGTGTTTACATTACCTGGGCTGTGATCTATCACCAACCTCGTCAACTTCTATTATGCATCACATACATAAGCAAGCAACAGACCTGGGAGCCCCTGCAACTCACTCATACTATTTCAATTGGATTAAGTCAGTGCAAATATCTAGGGCACAGCTCCCACACTGTGGTTTTAGCATTCTAGTTGTCATTTGATTTGTATGTTGTATCACTTTACCTTTGTACAGGTGATACAGAAATGCCTCCTACATGTCTCAAGAGCTTTTAAGTAGCAAGAGCCTTAGATTATTGCCATATGGCACCTATAGCACCCTCACCATAGACGTGCTATTTAGCCAAGAGTCAAGTAAGACAAGAGTCGAGTATGGAAACTGTAAACGCCAGTGAGAGGAAAAGGGAAATGTTGAGTGTGTTGATTCACCATCTGTGCTACTAACTAACATGAGGTGTATTTTGTCCCAGCTGCACTTGCAGGTCTGCAAAATACTCAGTTGGAGAGGTTTACCATCAGCCTGCCTGCAACAGGGCTCATATTCACACTCGGGCTTCATTAGATCCAATCAATATTCATTTACTCACTGAGCCTATTGACTCATTTCTGAAATAATACTTCAGGTCATTCGTCTTGTCATGGAACAGGGAGAATTATCCCTTTTATACCAACCCCCATTTGGAAAAAGGAGGCATGGGGTGAGTCTGGATACACCCTATGGATACAACTGTAAATAAATATTTTTGATAAAACACAGAAAAATCAATGGGTGCTTCCTGTGATCCATCTCAAGCAAATCAATCATCATCTGTGCAGCTGGCAGTGTATTGCAGGAGGATGGCGTGGCAGTGAGAGAGGGGTGTAATCTTCGTCTGATATCTCTCATTTTGGAATCGCTTCCCATAATAGGGTCATCATTTCATCACTTAGCCAATCCAGAGGCCTGCCATTCAGCCTTGCGGGGATCATGGGGAGTAGGGAGAAGAGGGGGGCTGACATACCCCATCAGGAGGAAACCGAAGACACACACACACTCAACTCCATACATCTTCATTCAGGTCAATAAAAGAAAAAGCGATCACAAGAACAGAAAGAAGATCAGGAAATAGATTCTCTCCCCTGAAAGCCATATTGAATTATTGTGCTTCATGTAAATTGTATGATTATTAAAGTCAAATCAAGCCATCAAATCTTGGGTATCAGTTTGTGTGAGTAAAATTGGTGATACTTATTGAGTAAAACATTAAGGCATTTTATCTAGACAATCACAGGAATAGCAATAATGTATCATTTATGAAAACTGGAAAAGAGCAAACTAAATGATCTAAAACTGACAAATTATTACAACTATAAATACAGAGATAAACATTCTATTTGACTCTATATGCACCTGTGGTCATTAATTATCATTTCAAAAGATAAATAAAGTGATTTTACTTAAGCTGTTTTTGGAGAGTGCTTGTGTGTTTGGAGGTTAGGGTGCATTTCATTGACTGCTTGGTGACTTCCTCAACACGGATCTGGGATTCAAAAACAAAAACAAAGTCAATTTTTATTTTGTAATGCATTTAGGAAAAAGAACACCAGTAACACCTTATTAAGAGTAAATTTAGCTCTAAAAAAATAAAATACAATAACAATTTTGGTCATGCCTATTACTTTTCAAAATACATATACAAAAAAGGGGATTTACTGATCTATAATACAAAAATAATAATAGTCAATCATATGCCAGTTGTTTAGTCAAGTAGCATAGTGCACGTATATTTAATCATTTAACAACCCTTCCTTTTGAAAAAGAAAAAAAAAAAGCAAGGTCAAAAATAAATTACATCCATTATTTGCAGCAGATCTCCCCACAGCATTTGGAGCGAAAACTGTTTTGAATTTCAATTGGCTTCCAAGTGGCAAAAGCCCTCAGCTAATACATCAAAGAAAAATTGGTGTCAACTAATCGGTTTAGGACACAGATTTAGAATGGTTAAAAATCCCATGAATACTTCAAGCATTTTTCTGTACACCACTAAAGGCTTGGGAGCAGCACAGCTGACCTTGTGCGCTCCAGAAACCTGTCTGCCACTCGACATTAACTGACTGTTTAACTCACCCAGCCACGCAATTAGTCCGCCACAACGCATACTGTTGTGTAATAATAGCTTCTATATCCAATTTAGATTACGCTTGCTCCCTCAGGCATTTTAAGTGGCATGCATCATCTTTCATTCAATTCTTCTTTGCCACTTAAAAACGTTTCCATGCGTCAAAACGGAGGCAGTTCACTCAGGGGGGAAGCAGTGATCGCGAATAGGAACAGACAAAGTCAGATAATGTCGTAATTCTTAAAATATAGATTAAGATTAACACCCGGAATATTGCGAACACCTTTACCTTTCCGCGTAAATATATAAATAATATAAAATGAAACAAAACAAACAAAAAAGCAAAACTGTACTCACCTATACCTCCTCCTTTATCAGGGCAGTGCTGAGAGGCGGGAGCAGTTGCCATAACCCTACTCCTATTATAGGCTCCGTGATCTCAAATTATGGGTCCTCCTCCTACTTCAGAGCGCAACTCTGAACCAAAACGCATTAAGGAGGAACACATGACACAGACCCTTCATCCAAGGCCCTCAAAACTTTTTCGCATATCTCATGAAATAAATAGACAAATTAAATATTTCGGGATGAAACAGCCCACAAGGCACAATTTTGCAGTTATGGGACTTTTATAGCTCATGGCACACAATCAGCTCACCATTAAATAAATTTACCTGCGTCTAATAATGAGATAATGAGGCTGTTTCACGTTGTTGTTTTCTTTTAACTTTAACACAAATAAATAAATAAATAAAGTACTATATTAGGGATTCAACTTGCCCTTCTTGTAGCTGTTATTATGAGAAAAGTTCCAGTAATTACTTGACTGTCTAATCACTACAGAGCGCTGTGAAACTAGGGCTCATGGTATCACTGTCATCTGATTAGGCTATACTGTAGTATCGCTTTGTGTATCCATCCTTCTCTTTTTCCCCCCTCTTTCTGTCCCTCGTAAGTCTGAGTCTGCTCCCACTGTACCAGCGTCATCATTCTTTGCTCTCTAGAGGTTTTCGGAACGCAAGAAACACGTGACGGCGTGTGCACATACACTCTTTAGCAGCGCCTACAGCGATCCCTTTCGGCTTATCTGAGACTTGAACTGGAAAGTCACCAGAACGAGAATGGCTTTTAGATGTCTGAAACATAATAAACAATATTAAAAAATTCAAATAATACTTTTAAGCCAAGTTAATACTACATACTTGCGAAAGAATGAGATTTCTTTCCAAGTATTCAATAATAATAATAATAATAATAATAATAATGATAATAATATTAATAATAGTATCTGTTGTGTGCTCTGACAACTGTATCGTTATTAAATGTAATAAACTAATTAACGATAAAGAAGAATTTTAAATACTATTTAGAATTTCAGCATATAAATGCATCTGCAGCGATCAAATGAGATTACAGCTATACGTCCAGTGAGATTTGATGCTGTGACACGGACCTGCCCTGGTTTGAGGGTTCATGACTCCCTGAGAGTGTAGTCTGTACAACTGCTTCATTTCTGGATGATTTTCAAAAAACGATTTAGTCGTGATCACGCCGTGGAAAAACTATACTTCTACAATCAGAACATAAAAACGCCGATATGAAGAAGAAAAAAAAAGTTTGCTCACCTACAAAACTATTCTCACATAGTTGTCGCTCGAGCACAATTTGCGCCATCTTACTTTTACTTTTGAGATGTCACAGGCTATGCTCTGTCTTACCAATGCAACCTGCGCCGTGCGTTAGAGAGTCGACTTGCACAATTGTAGTAATCCATTTGCAACCCCAACTGCCGATTTTAACGCAAGACGCACGGAGATCGCGCGGCGTCAGTCTGTTGATTTAACGCACGTATGTGAAATGAGGACATTTTTAAGCACAAAGAAAGAATAACAAAAAGAGAGCACTGCGGTGGACCGTCTTTTTTTAATTCCTGCTGGTATCTTGCGAGCCCATATCCTGGCATACAACAGCCGACTTGTTATTGATCAAGTGTGAAAGTGACGGCTTCCTATTTGGAAGAAAAAGAAGAAAGTTAGGAGTTGACAGACTCGCGTGGTGTCGCCATCCAAAGGGGGGGCTGCAAGGCGCACTTGAGACTTACTGCAACAAGGCTTGTTAAAGAAGAAAAAATAGAGAAATAGGGAATGAGAAGGGTTGTTAGTTAACGCAACAGAAAGGAGGGGGTGCTGGAGAGAGAGAGAGAGAGAGAGAGAGAGAGAGAGAGAGCGAGCGAGCATGGATTTGGGCAGGGCTGTGGTTACCCAGCATAAGCTTGCCTTTTCCTTCGGTGACTACACCCCGAGAGGAGGAGCGTAGAGTGCAGCGTAGTAGGCGTCAGGATCCTCAATTTCCAACTTAGCATCTTGGCAGGACATTTTCCCAAGCAAAGCCCCCGTCCGACTGGCAAAGAAAAAAAAAAACTTCTGCATGGGCATGAGAGCGACGGTTCAACTCAGATAAGGGAGCAGCAGAAAAACAAAACAAGACCAAACCTCCGGCGGACAGTGGCTGACTGGCTGGCTGGCAGCTACCAAAAAAAAAACCAAAAAAAAAACCAACCAATATCCAAGCTTGTTTCTATCAAAAAAAAAATTACTTTTTGCCTTCACGATTGCCATTTAGAAGGGGGGACAGAGAGCGGGACTGCAGACAGCTCTATGCGCTCCGACATCAGCGCATGAGAAAATAAAGGGGGGAAAGTGCACAAGTTAGGTGGCTTATACTCTCCAGGCTCCAGCATGGCATATCCTCAGGGCTACTTGTACCAGCCGTCCGCTTCATTAGCCCTGTATTCGTGCCCCGCGTACAGCACCAGTGTTCTATCGGGACCCAGAACCGAGGAACTTGGGAGATCCTCTTCGGGATCTGCGTTTGCGCCATATGCCGGATCTACAGCGTTCACCAGCGCCTCGCCAGGCTACAACTCCCACTTGCCATATAGTGCAGACGCAGCGGCAGCTGCCACGTTCACCTCATATGTGGTGAGTACACTAAAGGTGATTATTCAATCTAATAGGTAGCAAAAGCGAGGGAATTAACTCGTTATAGAACCCTTAGGTGTGTGTTGCGCAGTCGGAGTCAAGCCACTGAGAAGAAATGTGCGTCACTGAAAGTACATGGATAGAAAAGTACAGAATTCCATGTCCAGAAAACATAATGCTGAGTAAATCCAACAAATCTAAAAGAGCCGTGTGCTATTATAGGTTTGAAGCAAAAGCAGTTTTTTTAATTGGACAATGCCTTAGCGAAGCTTCTAAGCTCCTGATCCAACTAAACGCGCCGTGTGCGGCAGCTTAGGTCACTGTTTTTGTTTCTTATAAACCTAGTAGTTGGCCCAAATATAAAACTTAGATACTTAGGAAAAAAATAAGAAATTTTTTATTTGATTTTCCTCATATTCTCTGTGAGTGATCGCTTACAAACTAAGTGATTCATATTGGTTTTATGGGCCCATTTACCACCGTTCATCGCAGTATAATAGACAAGGAAAAATAATTTTAGGGGCACCACATATAATATTTTTTACGTTATTCTAACTGATCTGTTTCAGTAGCAGCAGTAACAGTCACGGCAATTTGGCATCAAGAACACAAAAATAAAACAAAAGATCGAAGTCGAAATCCAATTTCAAATATCCAGTTGAGTTCAAAACCATTTCATAAACATTAACTCCAAACCTGAACGACTGGATTAAAGCCAGTGCATTGCGCGTTTAACAGTGTGTGCTTGCGTGACTCTTCGTGCGCGTGTTTATGTGTGGAGTCGTGTATGTGTGTTTACCTTTGTGTGCCGCAAGTCCTTCGAAGTATTTTGCGGCAGTTTAAAGAATAACAGAACTTTTGCCCACTTTCTCATTCTTATCACAGAGTTCTCCCTATGACCACACTACGGGAATGGCGGGCTCAATAGGATACCATCCGTACGCAGCACCCTTGGGCACCTACCCTTACGGTGACCCGGCGTACCGTAAAAATGCAACCCGGGACGCCACCGCCACCCTCAAGGCCTGGCTCAACGAGCACCGCAAAAATCCCTACCCTACCAAGGGTGAGAAGATAATGCTGGCCATCATTACCAAAATGACCCTCACCCAGGTGTCCACCTGGTTCGCCAACGCCAGGAGGAGGTTAAAGAAGGAGAACAAAATGACATGGACTCCTCGGAACCGGAGCGAAGACGAGGAAGAGGACGAAAATATTGATTTGGAGAAAAACGACGACGACGAGCCAAACAAGCCCACAGATAAGGGAGACTCCACAGACACGGAAGCAGGTCGGTGGTGCAGAAAAAAAAAATAAGGGGGGAAAGGAAAAAAAATCATCAATTTTTCATCGCAGTCTTTCCACTCTGGGTGCAAAATTGATTGCTGGTTAATGGTTGTATATTATTTATAATGGGACAATTGCTTTAAATAATAATCACCTTGAACTCCCCTCGTTTGACTTCTCAGAGGCTGAAATTGCTGGTGACGCAAATTATTTAGCAGTCAATTTATCTTTAACTGCATAATAAGGTTGCAGCTGCTGAATTGCAGCTGGGTATTCCGCTAAAATTCTGATTATTCTGTTGAACGCTTCTTATCGTCACAACAGATATTTTGATATATTAACACATTAAATATATTTTTAATGTAAAATAATCGGTGTAATGCATGCTCAGACTTTACTTCGTGTCATATGAACTTACAAGTCACAATTATGGGGAGGAGTTAATTTTCCTTTTTAGACTGACACATGTTTATGAGGATGTTTTATAGCACAATTACTGTTTGTAAGAGAAAAGTGCAAAGGTACTCAAACATTTTTACACATCCACGTTCAGTATGCATCTGTGTTTAATTGTTTGATAATCACCTAAAACACATGGTACGGTTTTATGAACATTTGAATGCTTATTAGGAAGTAATGCTGGTCTTCTTGTGTGTGTGTGTGCTTTAGATCACAAACTTCTAAACCCAGGGGACATAGGCTGTGACAGATTTAAAGAAGAAAACCACAGCAAAGACACGGATCACCTTCTGAGTGACGCGGAGTTAAAAGACCAGGAGGAGCGGACTACAGAGCTGTTGCCGGATTCTGCAAAACCAACCACGTCGTCTCCCTCAGCGATACCCCGGGGGAACCAGCTTGCGCAACAAGACAAGCCGTCAGATTTGAGCCATGCATCGGGTACGGTCACCAGCAACGTGACCTCTGTTATCCACTCGCCCCCCTCCGCGCCTAAACCCAAACTCTGGTCCCTTGCGGAAATCGCCACGTCCTCAGACAGGTGTAAGGGCAGCGGCGAGGTGTCACAGTCTTGCCCTGGTCTGGGTCAGAGCACTGTAATGGGCACAAGCGCTTCTCCATCACGGTCCTCCCCTCAGTGCCCGCTCCCCAACAGCACAGTCCTATCCAGGCCTCTGTACTACACCTCCCCCTTCTACCCCGGCTACACGAACTATGGTGGCAGTTTTGGACACCTTCACAGTAACCACGGCTCGGTAACCACGGGCTCCACGGCACATTTCAATGGATTAAACCAGACTGTGTTAAATAGAGCTGAGGCTTTGGTAAGGGAGAGCCAGAAAGTCAGAGGCCAAACGCAGGTAGATCTTTGTAAAGAGTCCCCTTATGAACTAAAGAAAGGTATGTCGAACATTTAATACCTGAATATTTTTCATTCACCACGGACATTTATTTATTTTGGTTGCATTTAAAAAAAAAAAAAAGGAAGAAAAAAAGAGCAATGATGAAGCAAATTCTGAGAACAGTTATTTTCTGAGTAAATGCTTATCCTCATTTTTTTTTAAGTTTCTGAATGGTTAATCCTAAAATGTAACAAGAATGGTCTTAATCGCTGCAGCCGCCTGAGTCTATTTGTATTAAAGACTAACATGTATATTTAATGTAGCATTTTTGTATTTAAAATGGACAACACACTATCTTTGAAGTAAATTATGGATAAATATATATATATATATATATTTGTGCAGCGATTATTTTTGGGGAGCAGTTCGTATTGCTGATATGTGTCTAAAATGCTTAAGTGTCAAATAGTCTATGCGAAATTATAATTCAATTTGTCGTGACAGATGATATATATATATATATATATATATATATATATATATATATATATATATATATATATATATATATATATAATCATCGTGAGATCTCTGACAAACTTGAAAGAAAGGGGCCAACATTCAAGGGGGGAAAAGAGGGGATGTTGGTATATCTGAAATAATAAAGAGAGCAGTTTTGGTTTTGCAAATTTTCATAGGGACTCAACGAATGAAAAAAAAGTGTTGCTAACAAACCAGTTACAGTTTAATCTGAGGCTTGTGCGATTTTTCTATCTTTCTTTAAAATGCACACAAGGCCTCATTTTTTCCGTTACTTCAGTGGGTTTCTAAATGTGGATATTGATATAATAACACCAAGGAGCACTCATTTAACCCAATTACCTATCGTGTTTTATGCAGAGCAATCAGGTGGTGAACTCCATAATGAGCTCGATTTTATGCCAAATTTAGACCTCATTGCTATTTTCCAAAGGCGTGGCAAAGCTGTTAAAAGGGACGCGATGATGCATTTAGAAACATACTGCCCTATTATATATCATTAATGGAGAGCCTCTTTAATAGCGCGTTAGATGTGAAACATTAGTTTGAAGTAAAGCGAGATTGCTGTCTTCGCACACAGCAGATACAGAAAGATATTATGATAGTGTGTAGCCTGTAGCAAGGCACTGCTCTCTAACTCTTCCCGCTTCTGCAGGTAGGTGTCACACTTGCTCCTAATTTCAGGGGGGACTCGGTTAATCCTGTCACAGAGACCCATCCCCCGATCAAATAAGGCCTGGTGAAGAAAAAAGAAAGAAGTGAAGCCAATGGGCCACATTCAATGGTCACAGTTATTATAAGGATTATAGCAAATCTGAAGCAAATTTGACAAGCGGCTATACAAAATAATGATAATAACAACGACAACTAATACACACACACACATTATATATATATATATATATATATATATATATATATATATATAAATAAATAACAAAAAAGAAAGAAAACATTAATTTTAGAAAGAGAAGACAAAACTTTTTTAAAAAAAATCAAAACTGTGACTGTATAGAATGACAGAAAAAAATAATAATAACAATAATAAAAAATTATTATTATTATTATTATTATTATTATTATCTAATAATAAAATAATAATAACAACTTTGGTATTGGAACGGGGAGCCAAAGAAGGCCTCAGTTCTTCTTTTTTGATGAATGTATAAAATTACTATTATTATCATTATTATTGGCGATATTGTTGACCTTCTACTAGGGTGGGACAGAATGCTCTTGTTTATGGCTGCCATTAATCTCTATAGTTTACTTTCCCCTTCTTCAGCTTGAAATCTCCCCTGAGGTTTATATAATTCCCTTAGCCTTAATGTCCTCTACTCGGACTCTTTATTTTAATCTTGACAGAGTGTGCTGGAGCAGTGATTGCGACACATCAGCCGGCTAAATAGCATAATTAGTTGTGTTTCCCTCCCCCTCTCTCTCAGTGCTGACCCCGGAGCATTGAACTGTCCCACGCAATGTCCCCTAAGAGAGTACTAGAGTTTTATTAGAAACCGCGCTCTTTTCTCAGATTGAGGAAAATGTTTCACGGGGACAATATAAACTGTATTTCTGCGGCATAAATAATATCTGTGCGTCTAGGTAAATACTGCAAGGATATGTCAGATAGGTTTTTTTTTTCATGTTACTGTGGTCTTGTGTGTGCGCCAGTGTGCGTTGTTGCGCTGTAGAGGCGGTTGATATTTTTACACTAATGCACATAAATATCCAGAGGAAGGCGATCATAACGGAGTCCTTTAGGTCCGTTTTTTATTCGTTTATATGTATATATATATATATATATATATATATATATATATATATATATATATATATATATATATATATATATATATATACACACACATACATACAATCAATTATCCCGGGATTTCTGAAGGAAGAGCGCAGAATTTACAGCCCTTCATCAGAGGCATGGCAGCCTTAAGGGATAGGCTCTGCAACTTGCCTGGCTTACCCCTCTACTTGAATGGCGTGTCGGTTCATTGTTGGAATTGCTACAATGTGAGAATACTAAGTAGGGGTGAAACCATTCCCACGTGTGAAAATGGGGAAAATAATCCGACAGGAGAAGAAACAGAGGAGAAAGAGCTGGATAAGGTCTTTGCATTCACTCCGACTTTGTTGTTGTTGAGCGTTTAGAAGCAGCTTTGAAAAAAAAAAATCTTCCCTCTTCTTAAACCGTCATCATATCAAAGTTTTTTTTTCCTTTTTTCAAAACTGAAAATAAAGGCCCGCGGCTTTACATCTATTTTAAGGGTAGCGACTGACGCCTAATTAAAATGTACTGAACTAACTACTAACTTTTCCTGTTTAGACCCAAAGTGAATTCATTATTCTACCCAAGCGTCTGAAATCGAATTATTGCGTAATTAGAATTTTCCATTACCCACATTAATCATATCATTTAAAAAAAAAAGCCGAAATTGACAAATTATATTCTTTGTCATAGAAAAGAAATAAAATGAAAATTAAAAAAAAAAAGTAGGCTACTCTGCCGCTGATTATGCTTTATTTATGCACAATAAAAGTAGATTTATGTGTGTGCTTCAGTGTTTCGGTGTCATAAGGGACACTTTCAGTGGTGACTGAAAATAGTGCTATTATAAGACTAATGAATAACAAGAGTAAACCGTGGTTTCTTGTTTGTTTTCGACACTTTTGGGAACGGCAGGATGTAATAAAGCGGCCTCATATAATCCTTTTTATTACTGTACTTATCTGTGAAGCCAAGAGCGCAGGTTTATCAGTGGTACATCCAAGTAATTCAACATCTTACCAAACATTAGTGTTGAATATTTACGGAAATCGAAAAAAAAAAAAAAAGCCCAACAATATTAATGGTGTCAGAACAATCGACCCCCACCCCACAAAAAAAAGAAAAAAAGAAAAAAAAAGAAACGTTTTTTCCAAACTGACAGAACTTTAGGGAAAATTTACAGCACAGGTTAACTTAAAGTATTTTTAAAACGTGTGATTTCATTGTGTATATCGAATGCTGCCTCGCAGATAATCTGCTGGAGATCAGCTTACCCATCTTTAATTTGACACTATTTGGAGCGGACCTGCTGGACACTACTGCTACTCGGTTTGGTAAGAGGTTTTCTGCAGGGGCAAAGACGCTGAGGCCCAAAACAGATTACACACTTACCACTGGACTGCTCTGTGAAGGCCTATCACATGCTACTGTATGTCAGACTACAAGGTGAAACAAAAAACCTGTTGATACACACATTCCCAATATCGCTGAAGGATTACTCCACTGAGCAAACGGTAGAGCTTATAAACAGCCTACTGATACAACACATACAAGTTGGGGTCAAATTCAGCTCAAATGTGTAAATAGACACCCGCTGTACTTGACCCGCACAGATTACTGCCGGTGGGTATGATTAGCAACACGAGTCTTGCCAGATGCGGTATAAAATAATGCTCAAATAAAAGGAGGGCGACTTTTATTTCTCTCTTTTTTTTAATCAATTTATGTATTTTTTAAAGGAACAGTTATATCTCTGACTTAAAAGCAGACGGTTGTTGAGATACTTGTTTCACTGGATTCTCACGTTTCCTTTTCAAACACGGCTTGCCCTGTAAGCCGCAGGGGTAACCTCATTTTGCTGCCATAATCGTAAAAGAAAAATGTTTTGTTTTTGTTTTGTTTTTTAAATGATGGCTACATAACAGGGAAGCACAGTGATGAGCACCGTCGCTTCACATCAAGAAGGTCGTGGGTTCGACCACCATCTGAGGTCTTTCTGCGTGGAGTTTGCATTTTCTCCCCGTGTCTGCGCGGGTTCTCTCCGGGTACTCTGGCTTCCTCCCACAGGCCAAAGACATGCAGTTAGTGGGGTTAGGTCAGGGACAATCTCTGGTTCTGGGTTAGGTTAATTGGTGATTCTAAATTGTCCACATGCGTGAATGTGAGTGCGAATGGTTGTTTGTCTCCCTGTCTTAGCCTTGCGACAGACTGGCGACCTGTCCAGGGTGTCCCCCCGCCCTATGGCAGCCTGGATAGGCTCCAGCGCATCCCGCGACCCTGAATTGGATAAGCGGAAGAAAATGGATGTATGTATGGTTACATAACATGTCATAAAAATAATGGCCATTCCTGTAAAAAAAAAAAAAAAAGTAAAAATGTGAGCAACTCTTTCTTGTGGAGGTTCAGAAAAAGCTCACGATCATTTAATCGTCATAATTTCTTCTATGAGGAGGCTAATTAAGGACACTGTATTTCAGCTTTAGCCTCCTGGACAGACTTGCGTCCGAAGTCGATGAGCTTGACATGTGCCGTGCTTGGAAGTAACTACTTGTGAAACTATTTCAATTTTGCGTGCGTATTTGCTCACCTTTGAAAGCCTTAAACTCGTGTCAATGTGGAGTCAGTCTCGAGCCTCTTACACTTCCAACGTTCATGTTAAGTGACCTTAAAAAACGCATTTGAACACATGGCAAGACGGCGGAGGGTGGCAAGGTGGCAGAGAGTGATTTACCACTATTTTTGTGTACTTCGTGGACTGTTTTTCTATTTCTCCATAGAATTCCTTTGGGAGAGATTACACGTGTAAATTTTCAGCTGTGAGATGTTTAAAGTGACCCACCCCCACCGCTAGACACACACATCCACCCAGCCACCCATCCACATCCACACCACACACACACACACACACACACACACACACACACACATTAATGGAACATCTCTATAAAGGCAGAATGGGGGAAAGAATAAAAAAAAAACATTAAGGAAAACTATGACGTTTTTGGAGGCCAGTGGTTCAGGTAAGGAGAACTAAGGGATCAGTTCCAATAGAAAATTATGAAAAATCTATTTAGATATGGGTGGATTATTATGTATTGATTAGTCAAATAAAAATAACTTTAAAGGTTCCCATTTAAATTCAGTGTTGGGTAATTATATTAACAGCCTTAATTCAATTCAATTCTCCAAAATGTTTAAAGTATGCAGAGTTGTCTAATTTTACTTTACATAAACAACCACACAAAAACACACATTTCCCCTCTCTGAAAGCATCTTAACTCCTTGATAGGGGCTGGTCATTGACCACTCTACTCTGACAGCAGTGTGTTGTGAGCTTTTGACCCTGTGACTGCAAAGGGTCTGTGTTCAGTGCCCATGTAAGGGCTCGCTGGTGTTCACACTAGGGGGGGGGTCTGCCCTGCCCTGGAGGAGGTGCACATACACACACACAGGCTTACATATGTGGGGCAGACTTATAGCCTACTTCACGCCAAACTCCCTCAGGTATGCACCGCCACAGAGCAGTAA
Organism: Pterophyllum scalare; assembly: GCA_024447675.2. Taxonomy (NCBI): domain Eukaryota; kingdom Metazoa; phylum Chordata; class Actinopteri; order Cichliformes; family Cichlidae; genus Pterophyllum; species Pterophyllum scalare. The sequence continues at coordinate 122,309 of JAMQGT020014069.1, forward strand.
GTGTGTGCATCCAAATGTGGAGGTGGAGACACCGGCAGGTTCTTCCTCCTGTGACTCAGTACAGGTCCTGTCTGTACCTTCACACGGCTCCTCCCTCATTCTGGTCACAAAGGTGAGCTAAAACCGGTGCTTGTGTTCTGTGACAAACCATGCTACCTTACAATGTGTAGCTTCTCGCTCAGAAGTTTTTATCATGCAAGTAGATTTATAAAATAATGTAATTGAAGAAAATATTAATGGGCGTCGATAAGGCCCCCCTATTTTCACAGTATTAATGTTTTTGAAGAAGATTGATGAACTGTTTTCTTTCAGTGACTTCACAGGGTCCACAAGGGAGGAGGGGTACCAAGCTGCCTGACTGTTTATTTACATTTGCCCTTTTAAATGATCCCTTTCTTCTCAACATCTGCTCCACATTACCACACAGATATCTGTCCTAATGACCGCTATAATGCCTGCGCATACACAGTTAGTCAAACATAAGCACTCACACATACACTCCCTGTAACACCACCATTATCCACTGTTCATATGGGACACTTTACCCTCTCCAAACCACCTTGCACAACAAATGGACCTTCTCTCACTGCTAGCTCTTTCTGTTTGCGGTGAGCTTCCCACTTTTCCTCCCAATTTGGTGTAGTCTGATGGATGTAAATGGGCACTTACTTAATTGGATCAGTTCCCAAGATGGAGATAAACGGGGCACATCCCCCCCCCATCCCCAAAGTTATTTTAAGCTGTGCTCAATTCAGCGGTGTGTGGAGAGAACGTTAATGAGGAGGGGCAAGGAGATGCAGTTGCTGCTCGACTCATCCAAAACTCCCTGTTCCAGACTGGCCCTCGCTCCCACATGATGAAAGGAAGTAAGCTGCGTGGACCCCATGTGTGACAGTGTCTCGGTGCCAATTTAGTAAAGTGCCTGCTAGTGATGTAACTCACAAACTGTCCAATGAAGAACAACCATAATGGCTGCCCTGGATTTGGTACACACAGGTAGCAGCTGGATTCTATAATTCAAAAGACAAATTAGATGGCAACCAAATCTAAACCCAAACATGAAGGAAAATAAATGAGTTTAGTTCTTGTTCATGCTTCATGACACATGAATGTTCCAGACATTAAGTTGATAAAAGGGCTAAAAATGGCCAACAAAATAACTGGTAGTTTCTTTTTCTTCCCTATCACCCATCCAAAAAAAAAGAAAAAAGAAAAAAGTCTAGCAGTGGCTGCATGCCAGTGGGAGTGTGCTGGCTGCTGCACCCTGATTAACAGCATGGTTTACAGCCAACTCCAATAGGTAATCTCATCAGAGAGGGGCTTTAAACAGATAAAGACCACCCCTAACTACCCCCCTCTCTGCTAACTGCTCCAACTGCATCCCTTCCCACTTGAGGCATCCCATCTAACACGCTAACCGAGAGCTGCTAATACCTGGAGCAGCCTAACGTGGCCAGCCACAAACTAGGCTCAAATCATCTATTGACCTCATTTTCAATAAAGGAGCCGTTTCCAGTCTGATGAATGATTTGTTGGTCTTGCATGGAATGACCATCTGGATGAAAGGATATGCTCACTGTAGTAGGTATGCATCACCTGCCAGCTAGGATTCTCTGTACAGACAAACGCCTGCATTTGGCAGCTATGCATCTGCCTATGCATCTCACTCAGCCTACTACGTATAAAACTAGACCAGAAAAAAAGAAAGGGAGAAACAGTTAATTGAATTTTTCACCATATGGTCACTGTTGGCTCAGGCCTTTTTCATCTCAAGTCAAACATTAGGTTATTTAGAGCCAATATGAGAAAATCCCTGGTTGCATCTAGAGACATAACAGCAGTTCATTCAGATATCAAAAGCTTTGTAACCGGGCCTCTTTGTTGCAGAATAAAGAAGCGGAATCCAAAACAAATCTGTGAAAGAACTTTGGCTGTAGTAAAACCTCTTGTCCCGCACAGCCTCCTTTCTCTTTTTTGTTTTTTTTTTTGTTTAGGGAGCTCAGATTGGGTTCACAGTAGCTGCACTTTAAGTATAGAAAGATCTGATTTATTAGCTTGTCAGGGGAAGCATTGTTCAAGAAAGCAATCAAAAAGCACTTACCTAGCTCCTCTAAAATTACTGCTATTTTACTGGCTAATTTGTGTAACTCCCATGGAGAGACTGGCAAAGAGTTTGATGAGGCATATAATGATGATTAATGAATTTATTGCCCTGCTGCTCATCAAACAGTTGTAGTATATACTCTCCTTCTTTTTCTGCCAATGTGTTGTGTAGGCTCCAGAGTGACAGAGAGTAGATAGTTTTGTCCTCCTACCTGCTACCTCTTTTTGGCCGTTAACCTGACTGACCTGATGGGCATGAGAATGTAACGGATGGTCTGTGGGCAGAGCGAGGAGCACAATGGACAGTTTAATAAAAGGTTAAACTGGAAATGTGAGTAAACCTGCTGCAAGGGACATGAGCTCTCAGCTTTCAGCCTCTGATCACTTTTGTGGGAAAAGCAGGGGGAAACCAGATCCCTGCAACTTCTTCTGCCCTCCACCACCACCGCCGCCACCCCACACAGACCCCAGTGCACCAGCCACAATAAGTACAAAAGCAAAAAGGAACAGAAGCAGCTATGAAGTATTAGTAATGAGTCAACAACGGTCACCAAGTACACAAAAGGAAGCACCTATTGTGTTACAAAAAAAATGAAAGAGACGTGTTTGCATATGCCATTATTGTGTTGAAACAAGGCCTGCTTTCATCACAAATGATGATTAACGACTGGTGGGGCAGGGAGGGTGTGTGAGTGTGTGCGGCGAAGGTACTGTGCTCGTGAAGCGGTCACTCTGGGGTCAAAAGCACTTCTACATATTTGCTAAATAAGCCTAGCCCCTTCACCCAGCCTGGTCCCATAAATCTGGGGTCACACATCACTCCACTCAACATTGTATGGGATGTTTACACTTGATTACACCCCATGCCTTCCTATTCCCAGTTCTTTGGTCAGCTGTGCTTGATTGAGTCCGGGCTTGTTCACGATTGCTGGAAACTATAGAACATATTGTAGAAACACCACCACTACGCATATATAAATACCCCGCCCCAACCACCCCACCACCACCACCACCACCCCCTTTGAAATCAGTTCCCTGGATAGACTGGGTTTTGCATTCACCAATTCATTAGGTTGGTCCCTTAAATACATCAAAGAGCTTCCTCGCACAGACAATAAACCAATAAAACCAATTATAACCCCATATCTTCTAGGCAATGCCGATCTCTTGGGTGCCAACGTTAGATAATGAAAGAGCTCGATGACATAAGTTTTCCGAGAAAGCTCACTTTCTGTCTCTTTCTAGTGTGCTTGCTCTTCCACTGATGCTGGCTCTTCTAAGCATGTGGTGCAAAATAGCACATGCCACCGTTTCCCCCCCTGAAATGACACGCATGTAATTTGGCCATATATCATAACCCCGGTAGTTTGTAGTTAAAATTAGAAGAATATAAAGTCCTTGTAAGCATAGTGAGAAGCTTGTACAAATATATTGGTGCCATGCCTATCATGTGTTTCACATTAAATGTTACCACTTAAAGTTCTTTAAATATTCATGGCCCTCCCTTGCTTTTTCTCCCTCTCTCGTTTTGATAGAGTGGATGGAGGGGGTTCAAGCATAGGCTATTCTGGCTGTGATAACCCCTTCAGCTGGCATGGTGGAGATGAAATGCATTTGTCAAAAGGAGAAATTGAGATTCACTCAGTGCTGCCTGATATTGCTTTCATTCCTTTCCCTCAAAACAAGAGACGGCAACCCAATCAGGGGAATCGGCATATGCAGATCACGGCGATAAATTTTTCATGAGCATGTTTCATCTTAAAGCAGATAAAAACGACGGGGAAAGAGGTTATTAAACAAAAGATGGAATCAACAGAGTGAAAAATGGTGTTAAAAATGAAGTTTCTAAGTGGGTGTTTTGCTTCACAAGGCATTTTGGTTCTTTGACAAATATGCATATCATATGACTTATTGTGCTGTATACTTCATGCTGAATGGGAATACTTCAGATCTCCTGTTATGCAGCTGGGTAGTATTTTCAAAATGCAATCTTAGCTGTCTCATCTTTGCAAGTTTAAAAAAAAAGTTTCTCTTATTGGAAACACACTGAATCAACGGTCAGCAGGTTCACTTACATATATCAGTAATAAGTCATAATTATACTGTTTGTTGCCTGTGGGACTCCTGGAATTTTAATGAATGATGCTTACACACATGAGCTCTGGAAGGATGGGTGCTTGTGGAACAGAGCCGGTTCAAATAGTGTTTGCAAATATTTCATGTTTTATTTTGTGGGATTTTTTTTTAAAGGTATGACAAAGCACAAAACCTGATTCAACCGCATGCGACACACTCTCAATATCAATTCACAAAAGTAAATCCCCAGTAAAAATGTATTTAGTCGCTTATGTGCACTGCGTACTCTGAACAAACTCAAGTTTTGAGTAAATTAAAATTAGCTTGTAATCACAGGGCAATCACCAAAAATCCACATGAAGCTAATTTTAATAAAGCAAATTTTTACAGAAATGTATATAAAAAAAATTGTATTAAGCCAAATCAATAAGCATCTAAGCAAGGCATTTAAATTCAAGTTGCTCTGGTGAAGCCGTGAAAAAGACCACACAGTGTTCAGCTGAAATTAACAGAAATATGGCATCCTATGTGTGAAACACATGACTCTACAGTCCTTGACCTGTTGACTGACACAAATCCACCGACTTCATTAGCAGGTCACCAGTCAGTGCCTGAACAGTCATTAGTAAATACATGAGTATTGACACACACATATAAAAACCTTGCACACATTATGTCACTGATGAGTGCAGTTTTGTCGACAAGGCTGTTACAGAGTGTGGGGCTGATAATAGGTTGTCCAACCAATTACAGGTGTTCCACATGAAACAGTCAATATTAAGCAAAACCTTGATCCATTACCAAAGTGCATGAATAAAAATGGAAAGTTAAAAAAAAAAAGAAAAAGTTATATTGACCGGCATAATATGCGTGCAGTTCCGCAGCCCTGGTTTGTGTGCATAATTGCTTTAATGTGGGCTATTAAGACTAAGTGGATGTGATTTTACTGTCTGCCCTACATTCAGTATGATCTCTACCATGATCAATACTTATGATTTGTAAGTCACAGCCATCAGTAGCACTACTGCGTAGTTAAGTGTCTGACCTTGTGAAGAAAAAGATCCTTCCTTGTTCTTGAGACTACCAAAGAGCACACCTATGCTGACGGTACCAAGGAAAAACTTTTGCATATTTAAAATATTTAATCTGCCGTGGATGAGTCTATATGATCACAAATGATGGTTCTGTGAAGCCAAGTATGCTAGACATAAAATAGTGTCTCTTTTGGAATAATTAATAGTCTGACATCAAATAAAAAGAAGGCAGGCGGGACGCAGAGTGTAACTCTGTGAGTGTGTGTGTTTGTAAACTGGTGGGTGGGGCTTGATATTCTCACTGGCTCTCTGGCTTATACATTCTTTCTTAATAAGTCCCTGTTTGGAATGCTTTTCCGCATATGAGACTGACACAAACACACATATACAAACACACGCTTCAGATTAGACGTTGAGCCTGAGTGACTTAAACAAGAAAAGATAACTCTTTGTATGGTGACAGATGGATAAGCAGAGCTATCTCGGGCTGTAATCTTGGAATAGTTTGAGACACTTTGTGTTTTGGCAACAGACGAACACGAAATGTGATCTTCCCCTGAATGAATGAGCAACAGTGTTTTAAGAGAGAGGGATCTGTTTTTGATTCGTGTTGTGTCATGTTTTTACCGTAGGCGATCAGAAACCAACATCTGGCATGATCACTCCCAAATCTAAAAAAAATGTCACTGTAAGATAATACATGCCTCTAAAAATGAAAAAAATAAATAAAATAACACCACAGGTAAAGAGATGGATTGCTTGCACATATTTCAGGTCCGTCTATCACCTCGCTTATCAGGCTAAGATATCTTTTTCTCACATTTTTAAGTGTGCGTCAGTGCATGTTTAGGCAAGTGTAAATACTAAGTAATAAATACTAATCAGTCATAGGTTCTGAGGGAGCTAAACCAATTAGGTTGTATTTGCCTGTGATCAATAAAGAAAACATCAGTGAAGAAGAACTCCCAGGCTCATTAGTATTAGCAACTCTTAACACTGGTCAATCAGCTGCTGATGAAGATATATGCTCAAATCTCCTGTGTGCAGCTCCCCGTGTGTCTGTGTATATGTCTACATGTGTACTTTCCAACAATACACATGCTTGTGATTTAAAATTAACACTTGCTGCTGCGGGTATGTAGGCATCAAACGCATTATTTCTAAGTTGTGATTAAGACACAAAAACTATTTCTGTCTCTCTAATCTCTCTGTCAACAATATATGTTATCCAGTTAGAGTTATTTGCGTATGAGCTTGTTCAGAATCTCACGTTTCCTCCCCAGCTGACGCTGACCGCAGGCATTTTTTTGACCAGCAGTTAGAGAAAACTTTTACTGAATTCGGTCTCCGCGCTCTGTATGGATGAATGAGGCGGAATCTAAAGAGAGCAGGACCAGAGGCACCTAACACAGCACAATGATCAAGTGCTGGTAGCATGAGTAGCCAGAGTACACAGAGCTATTAGTTGTCAGTGATACGGTTGAAGTTACTCCTGTGAACTTTGCAGTGACTCGACGCCTAGTACTGTTGTTGGGGGGGGGGGTTCTTGGGAGGAACCGCTTAAGATGGGGGTGTGGGGGGGGGGGTCCATGGCCTAACAGTCGATATTCATCCCAGCGGCCACACAACTCCTCTCCTTGTTTCCAGCTGGAATCCACTTATAAGTGCTGCCATTCTTCCCTCCATTGAGTGCAAGCTACACGTGCTCGTGACCACACTCCCTTTCTCTCCTCTCTGTCTTTCTCCCTCCAACTCCCTCTCCACCAAACCCAGTTATTAACACAAACACTGGCTGACACTTGTTTGTGCTTTTAATTGTGTCTGAATGTTATGTCTCTTGTGAACACATACATTAGCATTTCTCTGGAACAGTATAATCACTCCTTCAACCACAACGCCATGTAGAGAAAGCGCAGGAAATTACCACATGCAATCATGTTTGCTGCACAAGCACATTTGGCTTCACTCAGCTCCTGTATAGTCTGCGGAGGCCTCTAACTTTGTGTTGGATTGTGAGTAAGTGCTCTTTTGGATGCCATTAAATTTCACCCCACATTCACAAATGTAGCATCTGTAAATGCAAGTACAGGAGTTTTTGTGAAGCAATGTCAGTGGTGTCAAAGGTTTTGAGGGCTATGGATTCTGCCTTGATAATTAGTCAGTATTTATTAATTTTAAGCTTCTGATAACAAACAAGGACCAGTAGGATAACAATCCAAGGATGTTCACACAGCGTCCCTTTTATCCCACTGGCAGGCTCCTGTGCAATTATCAAAAGCTTCAAAGTATCAGTGAAATGATTCTGACTGTCAGAACACATTTCGAGCTTCCTTATCTTTCCCGCACTGATATAACATGACCCACAAAAAGAAAACCTCCTACTCTTCAGGCCTCTCTTCATACTGTGAACAAAGCAGTGGTGTGCCAAGGATTACACTGTAAAATATGCATGTCCCAATGAAATATGTATATAGCTGGGTGTCATCAATGACATGGCTTCTACAAAGACTATACTGGGTACGCAGCAATGCGTGTTTCTCTGATTCTGTTCCCTTGACTTTAATGGGTGTAGAAACAAGAAAAGACTCATCTGGGGAAATAATTAGGCCTGACACCAATGTATTTGGTGTGCATCTGAACACGTTTTACTGAGCCACTAATTTACCTTTTTTGAATAACTTCTAGAATGGCAATAAAAAAGCATGCAATAAAAGGGCTCAATGCACCAGCCAGCATTGTTTCTAAATTAAACGCCCCAAATATCTTCAGGAAATAAGACTGTTTTCCAGCGGATGAGGGCCTAATCTACTCAGTCATGGTGGTTTGAAGGGGGAATGTTTCTGAGTTTTAACGGGGTTGGTTCCAGCATTCCCACCACCACAGCAGTCTGACTACGGCGAAGGGCTTCTCTTCTCCTCTCTGCGCCAACCAAAAGGAAAGGAAGTGACATGGGTGAGCTGTGAATTGCATCTGGGAAAAGCCTAAGCAAAGCCATCAAAATGAACAATGATCATAATATATTTATCAAGCTGAGCAATGCATCATTTGTTTGTCGTACAGGCAATCTTTTAAGACGTGTATAAAAGAAAGACTTTTTTTTTTTGTTTGTATTTATTACAAGAACGGAGCCTGAGGCCATAGGGCCAGTGGATAATCTCCTCATGACTCAGACTCTCACAATCAACACAAAAGCATTAGAACCATAACAGTTTGACAACAGTCAAGTACAAGAGGGTGCAACCAGATGGAAGCAGTGTTAGTTAGGTCCCTCTAGCTGCTTGGCTTCAGGTCTCAGGTGTCTGCTTCTCTACAGGTATGTGTTACCATAATAGGGTAGTTAAGAGGGCCTCTTGTCGAGGGCCCTTCCCTCCTGTCTCGGCACACTGACTCCAGTGTGAACAGGGATGCCTGGACAATTTAACATAGCCTTGTTAGAGTGAGTATTGCACAATGGAAACTGTCATGCGGCTTGTAATGTGTAATTGAACTTGGAGCCATTTTGCTTGAGAATATTTAGACTCAGCTCGATTAGATTTCAGCTGGAAAAGCCGGCAGACATCCCGTACGCTGTTTGCTCAAAGGCTCATTTTTTTTGAACAGGGAGCAAAGGCTGAGGAACACTTCTTGGAGTTGCTTTTCCCAAATGGCTACATGTCCACTGAAGTTGCACCCTTCTCTTGTGTCCTCAAAACCACAATCCACCCCGCCCTCCAACCCCTACACCGCTTTCTCACAACCCACCCCACCCTCACTGGGCCTGTTTTGTCCTCTGGAACTTTCATTATGTGAAAAGGATAAAAATACAGCAGGCTGTGAATTTATGGTTTCGGCAGATTTGCCATTAAAAATATGAACTTTTCAAACATTTACTCAGAAACCAAAGTAAGAAAACAGGGCGACCACGGTGTTTATACGGAGTCACCACAACAGCCTATAGTCGCCCTTATAGTTTCTTTGTATTAAGACAGACACATCAGGATCTCCACACACTCATACACCCACTGCACCAGTACACATTCAAATAAACATTAAAACCTAGAATATTTTTAAATATCCATGAGTACATAAGCATTCAATAACAGATGAAACCATGCACATATCTGTAACACCACCACACACACACACACACACACACACACACACACACACACACACACACAGTTACTGTTATCCGTTACATCCTCTTGGATGTGTTATACTTGTTTATTGACTTTGCCAATTTTAAAGGACAGTCCGTATATCTTATTCATTTCCAGTGTAAACCTTTCCTACCAATCTCAACCTCAGACACCGATGACACATCCCTTTAAACACCCCTTTTCTCTTGCATGGACATATGACTCAATGTTAATGACAGTATTGAGTGTTTTATAGAGAGTCATAATTACAATCATCTAAACCTCCATTCTTGGAAGTTTATGTCCATCTCCACCTTTCTTTCTCCTTCGCTCTCTCTTTCCCCATGACAGCTGCTTTTCCTGGGAAAGTGCCTCTTTTCTCAGACGATAATCTATTGCTGTCCTCCCATCGCTTACATGTAGCTACATGGTGAGTCAGTGCTGTAATTCCATCATTAGCTGGATAATGTGTGTGCAGTCTGTGTGTTAAAACTCTAAGTGCCAGCTTTGCTGTGACCCCAGGGCAGCCTGTGGGTTTGACTGATGCCAGTCTACCCAGCAAGCGTCATCTGAGCTCTGTAATGGGTTTTGTCCAGCTCAGTTGGCCTAGACTGGCTTTGGGTAGCAGGACCTTCATACGTGTGTTTGGACTAAATGCTGAAAGTTTGAGAAGAAAGTTTTAGAAACTATGAACTGATACTGGTACCAAACAATAAGCAAAAGTAAATGATCTAAATAAATGCAGTGGAATGAATATATATTAGATTTTATCTTTTATTACACGGCCCCAGTGAATGTGAAAGCTCACCATGGTGTCACCCTCCACCTTCCGTCTTTACTTGATGAACTTGCTGACCGTACTTGGTGAGTCGTCTCTGACACAAGATTCACACACAGTAACACCCAATCACCTCCAGCCACTTTCTCCACAGCTAGTCGTTACAGAGGGAGCATTCACCACAGACCCTGCCAGAAACAGACACCTCTAAATCAAAAGTGGAATTACAGTAAAACACGGGTTGTATTACGCCACTACCTTAAGATACACTGAAAGACACACAGCCAAATTGATAAAACATGTCTCAGCTCAGTCCCCACCTGCCTTTTTCCAATAACAAACCCACACAATTAAGTTCTAAACTCTGCTATAAATCTTCCAGGATGCATGTTTAAAGAGTCCCTCCAGGCGGGATATACATTTGCTTTTGATTGCAGCATAAGGAAAAAAAGACAGGAGTTTGTGTCTGGGTGTGAGTTTTATGAACAAGTCATATGCATTATATATAGTACATACACATTTGCGTGCAATGAAACACAAAAGGTAAATGTAGACATAGCCCGTGTGTGAATGCTGTCACAGATTTTGAAATGCACACAAACATACACACAAGTTCACATGGGCCTTCTCTCTGCATGTTTGCGTGTGTGTGTGTGTGTGTGTGTGTGTGTGTGTGTGTGTGTGTGTGTGAGAGAGAGAGAGAGTAGGTCATATTCAAACACCATATTCAATCACAGATGAGCTCTTACCAGCCCATGACAAATCTCCACCTGTGTGTGGGATCAGTGTAGTTGTACATGTGGGAGCTCGCCCTGATCCCACAGTCTCCGCACTATCACCTACCACCTGAGGCCCTGCTTGACTGACTGACTGACTGATGGGAGAATTTTAATCTGACAAAAAGCATCAGTGATTGATCACCATGGCTCACCTGAGCACCTAAGGGGGCCCCAGCGTGCCAAAGACTATGGATCCCAAGAGAGTGCACCTTTCCTAGACTGGTCCACCTGACTCCCTGGGGCAGATTCCCCAGCACATGAACCTGTGTGGTCATCACCACAGCTGTGTATGCATATTTACTATTGCCAACTGCATCATGCCAACCTAAAATGCATACAGTAAGCTGGGTTTTAAGGGAAATTCATTAGACACTAAATCAGTTATAATTTGAGACAAGTGTCTTTTCTGTTGATCTTGAAAGAAGCCCACTGATAAAGCAAGTCTTGGAAATAACCCTGGGCTATTATAGTGACTAGTCTGAGAAATAGGTTTTTTCCTCATTAAATAAGCCTATTTGACACTGAACAAGAGCATGCCATACCACGGTAAAGAAAGAGCAATTAGCACACAATCAATCCATTTCCCATTTTATTTTTTTCTTTTCACTTTGTTGCAGCTTTATTTTAGCACCATAATGAATACTCAGAGAGGAACACACAAACCATGAGATTCTTGGAAGGTAGCAGACAAACCCCCATCTTGCTCATAGCTATGTCTGGATTGCCTTCTGCGCTAAGATAGGAGTCAACATGTTTAGCGACATCAAAAGAAAACCTGATACCTTAAGTATAAGAAGATTAACACTTGCAGTGATCTTGAGCTTAGGCTTCTTCAGGACTTTCAACAGACTGTGCCAGAAGGGACAATTACTGATGAATTGGCACCAACATCTCGTAGTTATTTAACAAAATCTGGCACAGTGTATAAGCTCTCGTCCTTAAGACTTCCTTTCAAGTCTGGCCCCGGTATCAGAAGGCTAACAGATTGGGGAATGTGACGAGAGCCGACAGCAGGGAAATCTGCACGAACACTGAAAGCAGGAGGTGGGAAAAAGAAAACAAGTAAGCAAGAAAGAATGGGGGGAAAAAAAGAGACAAAGAAGCAAACAAAGAAACAATCATATCACTCTGTAGACATTATATTTCCTGACTTTGGGACTGTGTCATATCTCACAGTGGATATTTGTGGTTTGTCTAAGCTTGCTGGTATGCCTGTGGTTTTTTTTTTTTTTTTTTTTACTGTGTACCTCAGTGGACTCAATATGACAACTTTAGGAATGTGACATTGTGTAAAACTCAGAAGACAAATGCTGACAGTCAGCCAGAGAGCCACAGATACATGCAAAGCATGGACTTGTAGACCAAATCTTGAAACGAATTCTAAACATATAATTTTTTTGATACTGTATTATTTTACAACTATTAAAATAATGCTCTCTAAATGTGTAATTAATAATACTTAAATGTTGCAAACATACAAAACCCGGCAACAGCACACCTGTAGGCGATGTTATGTTGCCACAAGCTTTCTGCTAATCCTTACCTTGAGCACCATGCACTCACCACGGGACTTTTCAGGGTTTAGGGAGTACACTACTCTTTACACATATATATCACTCGCTATTAATCCAAAGTACATACTGTATGCTTGTACCTACAACGATTTTGTGCAGCAAATGTAATCTGCCTGTCAGACAGGATGCCAAAAGAGGAAGCTGCACAGGGAAGTCAGGGACAAACTCCTTATGCAAAGACGTCTCCTTCCTTCAGGAAACTTTGACAGCATGCAGGCTTTTTACCTCAACAACGCAACAAGGCAACAACTTGGATGTAAGCATTTCATAAGTCATTTGAAATGTAACTTTTTTTTTATTTTTGTTAAACTGGGACTTAACAATAAAAACTGAATAAAATTAAATTTACAGTGGCAGTAAAAACAAAAGAATTATCAGAATTACAAATACATGCTAGTATTTTGTGTTCTGAAGTTATAGTTTATAGAAAACACAAACCACATGGATCAAGGATTTTCTTTGGGCTACCTATCAAACCACATGACAGTTCAACACATGCCTGCAAAATATTGATTTTTTTTTTTTTTTTTACCAATTTTTAATAGCATGTAGCAAACGATGACCTAACGTATGAGACGGGGATACCAACATAGTTCAGTACGCTTTTGAAATCATTTATAATTGTAGCAGAATAGTTTGGGTTCTACGATGTGAGCTCATCACTTCCCACATTTAAAAATTGGACGGTGATGAGTAAATGTCCACCCAGAGCTTGTGGATGCAGAGGTGATAGAGGTACCGAAACAGGGTAACACCAGCAATGACATGTGACAGGAAGAGATGGGCAACTGTGCAGCCTAAAATAAACCACCAAACTGAAAGGGCATGTTTGGTGTATTACGTGATCAGAGTGAGGCATGCTGCATGTTGAACACACCACACTTTTCCATTTGTTCATATAAGCGCACTCATGCACTTACCTGTTCTCCACACTTTTCCATCTCCTTCTGAATATCACACCACTTACTGCATTGGCACTGGATGTGTACTGTGTAAGTGGTGTTGTAAATTAGTTGCACATGAACATAATTTCTTGGAGACACTGTTGCTTTGTGTGGGTGTCATCTGTCATTCTTTGTAAGTAGTTGGTGTATGTCCAGTTCTTAACTGAAAACACATGCTCCAAACCATCAATTTTGTGAGATTATATATATAAAAAAAGAATGATTTCTGAGTGATTTATTCCTACTTAAACTTGTTTCCAGTTATTATGGGTCATCAGATTTAATAGAGCTGAATAGATGCCACAGCACGTTCCGCGTTGTAAAACTCACACTCTTTCTTTAACAAAGCTGTGAGTGATCCATCGCAGAACTCCAAGACATGGTAAAGATAACAGGTGACAAGACAAGAGGCGCCACTTCGTTGTTGGATCTAGAGGCTGCCTAGGGATACTGTGACAGACATTGGATTCTGACACATCTCCATGGTACATGGGGAGGAGCAGGAAAACTGAGTGATTTGGCGTTGTTTTGGAGAAATTCCCTCTAGTCATTGTGCTCTCTCATTCCCTAACCCTCACTGGAGTGACTTTGACAGATAGACAGAAGAGACGTGACCTGAAACAAGCGGCTGTTTGATCATCTCCATACTGCTTTCATTCTGTCACAAAGATCTTTGCAAAATCACTTAATATATATTAAAAAAAAAGTTTCCAGTATTATTAAAGTGAAAATAAGCTCGCTGGTGCCAATGCATTATACATCAATAACTCTGACAAAATCTATTTTGTAAGTAAATAGATGAGCCAAAAGAAGAAAGAGAAACTGTGATAAGTCTCAAGAAGGGTATAACACGGGCTACAGAAAGATGCACATGTCCCCATGTGTGCTAGTGTGCTACAGAGACAGACGAGGTAAAAGATTGTTCTGGAAAAATATTTGAATTTTTGTCAACTTTGCCAGCCAACCGCAAGGCCACGCGTGTACATATACATCTAAATGTGCGCGGACAAATTTTGTCCGCGCACATTTAGAATTTTGATTAAAAACCATGAGGATATTTCTACATTGTGTGGATACTGACTGGTCCTCACAACTCGCAACTAACATGGTTTTAAGGTTCAAGTTAGGGACATAGTATCTGGTTCTCTTTTCAGAGATTGAGCATGTGTGATGTGTTTTTATAATGACAACATATATTAAAAAAAATAAAATCCATATCTTTTTGCAATCTATACATAGATTCACCCAGATACAGAAATCGTCTTACTTCGTCACATCGTCTCTCACACACACACACACACACACACACACACAACCTCATTGCTATTGCAACACCTCATAAAGTCAGAGACTGCCCACACCCAAACAAATTTAAAACAATCAGAGGGTTTGGCAGGAGCAGACTGCTGTAGTCATAACTCTGGTCTCAGTGACAGCTTGCCCTACTCACCTCATCTGTCTGCCCTCTTTAAAGAACAGCCTTCTGGACAGACTCTAGACCGCCCCTGACCTCTTTTCACACCCTTCCTCAGACACACCTCGAGCCCTTTGGTATGGATACTTTATATCTTTAATTGCTTTGGCTGGTGATGGACTTTGACACAACTTTAAAAAGCAACTTATGTTCTAAAACATTCGACACATTTTAGGACCTCTAATCTTAATAAACAAATTCAAATGGAATTTTTTTTTTCCCCCCACTGTTTTTGTGTAATGACATTATTTGGATAGTCTGGATTTCAACTGAAGTAACAGAGCAGGTTCATATCACAGTTCTAAAAAGAACGAAGTCCTGCTTTCCAATGTCAACAACAAAGAGCAAACATATCTAACATAATTCCCACTAAAGATAATATTATATAGTTTTGTTGATTGATAACACAGTACAGTGAAGACATCCAGGACAGTGAGGTCAGCAAAAAAAGTCTGACAAATCACCACTACAGCTGAAAACTGGTTTTTTTCCCTTTCTTTCTTCATGCCATCACACACCAAAACATTTTGAACTACATAGCTGTGCAAATCTTTGCCTTCCCCCTTAGACATATGCAGGGACAAATAAACGTACACACACTAATGCACGCCTCTCTGAATCTCCTCCGCTGCTGTACCCCACCACAGACGACTTAGCCAGGATTTACGCAGCCCAGTCACAGCGTCTCCATTAATTGCCGAAAGTGACACCATGCACGGTTATTACACGATTACGACATGACAGCTCTCGTTTTTCACCATTAAAGAAACAGACGGGCCCGCGCTCAACTGCAGCAGGGTGTCAGAACATGGAAGTGAGCCGGCAGGAAGACAGGTTCTACAGCGAAGGCCGGGGCCACAGCATGGGGTGCTTAGCTTGCTCATATGTTGGCACGACACAGGGTGCTGTTAAAAATGTTTCCATCTTGAAGAAACTGTATATAAATGGTTGAAAACACATTTAGTTCATTAAAAACAGCAAAGTCACCAGTCAGGTACACTTACATAAAAGTTACAAAAACAAAAGTCAATATCATTTATTCAGTCCTTCATGGTTACTAGGGTAATAGGAGAAGTAGCAGCAATAAAAGTAATTGTAAACCCAGCAGACATTTATGAGAAATAGTGACTGCATGTCAAGCATTCAGCAGTGAAGCTTGGCATTCATAGTTGTCATTGCCTTGATATCTACCATTTCTCAAACATCAGTAAAATATCTGAGGGCACGGAAGCTTGGGTCTAATTACATAGTCAGGTGTTTTCCAAAATAATTTTAGATACATATCTACCCTAATATTTACTGAAACAATTAAGTGCTTCCAACTTAGCAAACAAAGTAGTTTCCAGTGAAAAAAAACCTTAACACATAAAACAGTACATAGGCTCTCCTGTACCTCTGAAAGCAATTACTGATTGCAATCCACCTGCAAATGCGGGCTTGTGGATCAGTCTCATAACCAAACTTAAATATCTAAATTGTCACATGAGCTTTTCCAATACCGTTAAGTTTTTTTCTCCTATATTCACACCAACAAATGAGGAGTTGAACCATAACATGCAGCACACCTGACTTTACTGTTCATGTGCAAATTCAGGCATACAAGGTACCACTCCCCTGAGGTGCGACTTGTACTGTTAAGACAGTATAGTGACAAAAAGTAGTGCCCACAGCCTTTTTCAATGATGTCAATAATGTGTTCTTCCTGCCAATACAAAAAGTACCAATGTCCCCAACAAGGTCCTCTCCTTGTGCACCTCAGCACCTCTTCAAGCTATTTTAAATTTATTTAATTGTTCCACTGAAGTCATGTTTAGCCATTTCCATTTAGCCATCTGGCTTCTGCCCGGGGTGGGTGGGTGGGGGTAGTGGATTCTTCCCTGGGATATCATTTGAAAACAGAAGTTTAATAGGCAAACACAATTTACTTTTTCTTATGATGAATTTAGGATTAGGACTCACAGGAGTGTAATGATTATGTGAGGCCTGTCTCTGGCTTTATTTACAGACTTTAATATAATAATATTATATATATATATAATATGTAAAGGTGGTAAAAAAAAAAATGTGCCAGGAGAAGTGATTGGGGAAGGCAGTTACAACAGTTTCTCCACTGCACTCTGTTTATTACTGCTATTTTAGTACCGCTGATTTTACAAATAAAAACTGTATGAAAACTAAAATCTGATGTGAAAATGTTATCATTTAGCCTTGGTAACATGGACATTAAAATGGCTCAGTGTGTTTATTTTTAATATCAAGGAAAGGCAAGTTACACTTCCCTGAATCCTGCACCCTGCCACATCTTGAGCACCTTCCATTTCTACAGCTGTAGTTCACTCCACAACTTACCACAAGCGTCAGTAGCATACAAGCCTCCCCTCTGGCCACCAGGGATGGGAAATGTGATTGTAAAACAATGCTGATGAACAATCAGGCATCAGTTTACCACCTTACCATATGCATATACAACATGCTTATGCACATACCTCAGAGTTTCCACAAAGATGCCCACATTCTCCAAACAAGTTTTTTTTTATACATCCCCTTGTCAGGAGCAATTTTGTGTGGTTATAAATTAGGCCCTAGTGCTCTGTTGAGCCCATGCTATCCATCACAAGATTCTGTGCTCTGTTCAGTCGCTTGCACTACTTCTTCCCAACTGAAATGAATGAAATGTGTCTTTAATTATTTTTTTTTTTTTGCGTGGTAGGTAAGAATAAACATTGAAACTGTTAAAACCTTTGCACCTCCTAGGAAACAAACTGCCACCAGTTTGATGACGCCTGGAATTCTTCTCCCTAAAACGGAGACGTCGCTGTCAGGAATTTCTGATATCGCCAACTCTCAATCACAAGTCAAATGCTGACATAAACACAATAAATATAATTTTATTTTATGTCCCATACAACCCGTCACTATCCCACGGTGATGAGGTGCATTTTAAAACTGAGTCAGCATATTCACCAAAGAGATAGATTCACAATTGTTGCTTCCTAACTCACTAAAATACTTAAATAATGAAAGAAAGAAACAAAAAAAATCATTGCAATTTCATTGAATTGTTAAACTACGTCCTCATCCTTAACTACAGTTATGAGAGAAAATAGATCCAGCTTGCAGTTCTACTAATTGCCCACTTGAAGCAAAGACGTCAAAGGGGTATGGATTTTCTGCCAGGGAAGTCGTGTGTGGCTGTCCCTCTCCTGATGCAAGAGCGGATGTGAATTATGCATTACAAGGTATGAGGCTGGTAAGGAGCCGGGGCTCTGGGAATTTAAAGGCATTTGTGTTTGTCACACAAATCAGGAAGTCTCGCTGCGCTCAGAGGCAAATCTGAACCGACGGCTGAGGGAGGAGGATGACACCGCCGCTTCCACAGAACTCGGGCCTGAGAAGGAAGCAGCTGGAGAGAATGTGGGTGTATGCAAAACTGGAATATGAAAGAGAAAACTGACAAGAAGAAAAGGTCAATGGAGCCACGCCAGCACTTCTAAGAGAGGTTAAGAATGTTCAGTTTGCTAAACAAAGAGTCAAACCACTGATGAACAGACGAGAGGTACTGTACCAGTGACCTCAACACAAAATGTACTCAAAATTTTGAAACGTAAAATTCTGAAGTAATGAATGTTATATTATTTGAATTACAATATAAATCTCTACTAAGAGTTATTTATACATCTTCAGGCTAATTTGAATGCTGTTATGCAGAATGATGTACAGTACACAAACAGCAGTACATGTCCCAGTGTCCCTGAGTCACACTCAGGGACACTGGGACATGTTCATAACTTACGTAATGCTTTGGTTATTAAATTTACCATACATATTTGTGAAATAGCATTTTTATTTTAATCTCTGACTTACCCTCTAGACTTTGTCATTATGTGACAGGTGACTGACTTTTATGGTTAGAAATAGATACACACAATTCAACATTTATTAGCCGTTTCTCTCATGTGGCCTTCAGATAAATAAGGCTCACACTAGGGTTAGACATAATAAAGATAAAAGCCGCTAAACTCTGCTCGGGGGGAGATTCTCTCCCTGCCTACTATGTCACAGTCTTCTGTGAACTGTCTCTCAGTGTGTCAGTGTGTTATCAAACCTACACAATTTACACGTTTGTGTGTTTATGTCTTTGCGGAAGATCTATCTGACATAGTCTAGACATGGGGGTTGGTCTTACAGTTTCTTAATTTGGGAGTGAGTAGATGGACAACTGGGCATGGGTAGGGTGGGGCTGTGGCCCTTCCACTGATGCCGATGTTGCTGAGGTGCAGACAGACAAGAAGCAGATAATAGTCTAAGAGGTTGAGCCCTACCTTTTTGACCGTACATGAGTGCAAAGTTACTTGAACTTGCTCCCAATTTTAAACTAGAGACCACCTTGCAATGTGGTCACACCAGCTGCAACATACAGTGCTGTGCAAAAGTCTCGAGTCACACCTCATCTCTATATTTTTCTAGAAAAATGGGGAATAGGTGCAGCAATTTATTGAAATGTGCGAAAATAAACGGAAATGCAGTATATGAGGCAAACAAAGCTTGTACATTTATAATGAGCTTGAAAGTCAATATTGGGTATTGAACACCTTTGTTCTTCAAAACAGCCTGAACTCTTAAGCAAGCTTTCTTGGAATTCTTTTATATAGAATAGGAATCTTCTCTGGATGTTGACTCGCTTTTGTTCCATCCTCAGTCAAGGTGATCCCACACTGCTTCAATAATACTGAACTCTGGGAAGGCCAATCCATGCCTAATAGTGTTCCATTATGTGTTTTTCTACCCAGGTATGCTTTTACTGCATTGGCAGTGTGTTTGCGATGGCACTGCATGGTGGATCAAAATCCCACTTTACTTTATAAGCTCACCAACACCACTGGCCGAAATGCACCCTAAACCATGGCATAGCCTCCACCGTGTTTTAAAGATGGCTGTAGACATGCACTGCGGTACTGCTCTCCTGACCTCCTCCATACATATTGATAATGATTTCAACCCAAAATTTCAAAGTTTTCAAATTTCCATAAAACCTGTTGCCACTGATTTTCAGTCCAGTTCTTGTGTAACACCTCAGCCTTTCCTTCCTGTTTCTCTTCTTTAAGAATGTTTTTTTAAGAGTCACTCTTCCACTGAGACCATTTCTGATTAGGCTTCGATGAACAATAGATGGACCAGATATATTGATTTTGACAGGTTGACTGGATCCCCCCCCCTTTTTTTCCTATTTCTAAAGGACTTTCATATACTATTCATCTGTTGTAGATAGAGTTTTAGGCCTGTCATTTCTTCTTCTTTTGTCCTCCATTTCTCCTGTGTTATCCTTTGCATTCAATAGGGAGGAAATTATGTGTTTTTGCTACATGCGGCTAATAACAAAGTGCCTAAAAATACAACTTATTGATTATTTTTTAAGTTGTTTGTTACACGTAGACATAACACTGGTTCACCCCTTGAGTTAGGTGCCTTTTTAATGTTTGAACGATTCATAAGTCAGTGTTAAGACAACAAACAAAACATTCCTCTGAAAGAGGTCAGGTACAAGAATAGGACTAAAAATGAGTGAAAAAGCAGCCAATGTCCAAAGAAAAACCTTGAAAGACCTTCAGAAAGCCTGGAGACCTATTGCTCAAGACCACCTCCTGAGAGTCTGCGTCCACATATGGGGACGTTACATCTTGGCTTTGCTGCACCTTATACTTTATTCAGCTCAATAGTGTTTCATACTTTGTTAAATCATTTTGTTCTTGTTGTGTTATGCTACAAAATAATCCCATTGTCCACATCTGAGGACATTTTTTCCCCTCATAAAAGTATGTAACAACCATGTAACAAAATACAACTTCCTGCTCAAAGAGGAAGCTTGAATTTTTATACAGATGCCTCCATATATAAGTGAGCTACTACGACCTTACCAACCATCTAGATCTTTGAGGTCTGCTGATCAGTGCTTGTTGGCTGTACCTAGATCCACGTTAAAGACAAAAGGTGACTCTGCTTTTGAGGTTGTGGCCCCCAAATTGTGGAACTTACTTCCACTGGATTTAAGATCTGTGGACTCTGTTGATACCTTTAAAAAGAAACTGAAGACCCACCTGTACAGGCTAGCTTTTATTTAATTTTAAGTACTTATACCATTTTTAATGTTACATTTTATTCTGTATTGTAAAGCACTTTGTGGACTTTGTTCTTGTAAAGCGCTATATAAATAAAATTTACTTACTTACATATCAGGTCCATCTAATCACAAATATCTAGGAGAAATTAAAAATCCATCGCAAATGGGAGCTCAGGTCTCAGGAGGCTATAAACACTTAGAGCAAAGTCTGGCTCCTTGGAAGCAAAACATAAAAAAAAAGTTTGATACACCTTCAAAACTTTTTATTATGACATGAAATACAACAATAGGCACTTATTGTTTTAGCTCCATTCAATTTTTACTTTTTTCCACAATTGCACAAATAAATAAAGGCCACAAAGGCAAATGTGAAAACAGCATCCACCATAAGGTCAAAGCTACTGGAAATGTTCAACTATTATTTCCAAGAGTAAAAGTTTAAAGCAACTTCTTACCTTGCTGCTGACAACGGATTGCTTGTCATTTAAGGTAATGGCACAAAGGCATGGCTGCCAAGCTGAAGCTGGCAGACACATACCAGTCCATCACTTAAAAGGCCATGTCAGAGGTTAAGTAGTCATGAAAAAGGAGGCAGAGATCTGCTGCTATAGTTATTAGCCAGCATAGTTTCTCTCATCAGCAGGTGGGAGGTGGTGTGAGGAGCAGGTGCTGCTCTGGGCCAGTGATCACAGCTGAACCTTAGGCTGTGATAAGCCCAGTGCCACTTAAATTACACCCACAGCAGCAGTTTGACCCTCCATGGTTTGTAATGTGTGTGAGAGAGAAAGTGAGACAGTTGAGGATACAAGTGTGAGAAATAAAAACTGAGATATGTGGATATATATGAATATGGATGCGTGAGGTTAGGCAGGAAAAAAAAATATTTTCAAGTGAGGAAATAAAAGATTCACATTTAGCATAATCCAGCTGAAATTCAATCACCATAAAAATGTTTTTCATGCATAACTGCCAGCAAGGACAAACTGATGGTAAGTGCTGTATTGATATTTCAGATGCGTTGATTAGATTCACAACATCGCGCATGCCTTGCGCAACACAAAAGAAAACACTGCATCTTAAAAGTGGCCCCTAGCCAGCAGGTACCTGCAAACAGCACAGTGAATTCAATCATTTTGTCACTGGGCATCCTATGTTAACTAGGAAACATGAAAAGGCAGCGAAATGTCAATGAAGCTAGAACTCGATGCTACAGATATTTGGTGATTTGAAAAGCTGGTATATCAGCTGATAATTTTTTCCTTTCAGACACACAAAACAGTTCATTTTAATTTTCTATGATGTTACACATTTACACTCTGACTCTGCTTGGATAAGCTGGTTGTTGCATTTGTGGAGTTCTAAACACCTGTTGCCAACAGGAAATTTGTAGAGTACCCTCTGGTGGACAAACTATGCAACATCAATGCTAGTGACATGTTTGAAGGGTGTTTCTCAAGGTGCTTCTTTACTTTTTAAATATTTTTTTTGATTTACTGGCCATTATAAATGCTGATACCAATATATCTGCAAATGCATAATATATATATATATATATATATATATATATATATATATATATATATATATATATATATATATATATATATAGGCCCCACCATTATATTGGTCAGACTCTGTCTAGAACAAGAAAATTCTATCAAAACTGGGAATAATTAGCTTTTTATTCACATAACCACTCTATGTAATCCTATACTTTAGTGACCTTTACCACATATTCTGAAGATAGCTCACCTTTTCTAATTCTTTCCATATAACAGTGTAGTTGTTCTGATTTAGTAGGTTGCTTTTCATCTGCTAAATGTACTACATTTCTCTGCATATACAAACAACATTCCCTGCATCCCTTTCAAATTAAAGCTATCTAGAATTTTAGTCGACCAAAAATTCATTACTTTACAAGACTTTTAAACATTTGCAGGAACGTGCCACTGAAAACTGTGAAGTTTAAATATTGTAATGCAAAGAAATATGGCACATTTGATTATCTGTGGCTATCACATTTATTCTACCACTTATTCCACCACATCAGAGATTTAGTAAGAGGGAGAGAGGGAATCAGAAAAAGACAGCAAGCATCCCAAGGGTAAAGAATGAGGGAGAAAGCAGTTGCAGGGAGAGGAGAGGAATGTGAGGAGCATGTTGTGCCTCATGAAGAAGGTCAGACAGGCAAAGTTGAGGATGAAGCTGGAAACACAGATGGCTTTATGATCTGTTTCTAAAGTAAGTCTAACATTTGATCATGCGGTCAACCATGGATGACTAGTAGACGTAAAATTTCCACTGTGGTTACACAGCTTTAAAAAAAAAAAAATCTTAACTGTGCCATGCATGTGCACATACTTAAATAAAGTCCAGTAACGACTGACAGCTATGGGGATGTTTGTCAGGTTATGGTCCCTCTGATTCTTCAAGTTTGTTTTTCACTTCAAAAAAACCCACCCCAGTGTTGATTTGCCTTCTCCGGATATGGGGGTGGATAAAGGCTGCCAATGACAATGAAAGATGGAAGCCTATGTGGTTTTGTCAAACGCAAGTGCTCTTCCACAAACTGGCATCAAGCACACATTTTTTTTGTGTGAATCCAGTGTTGTCACATTTTAACGACATTTTGTAAAGAGAAGTAGGAGAAAGGGCAAGCTAAGGAATTAAAGTGGCAGAGTGAGAAGGTGAGGAAAGTGCAGGGGTGGATGCATTTTTTTTGATGATTACCTTTTTGTTAGCTACAGCCCTTGAGACCCCAGCACTAGAAGCACTTCCAGCAAACCAAAATCATAAACAAACAAAAAATGGTAGTGGAGACGGAATGAAAGTGGACAGAGAGCAGAAGCACGGATAGCT
This sequence comes from Pterophyllum scalare, assembly GCA_024447675.2. NCBI lineage: Eukaryota > Metazoa > Chordata > Actinopteri > Cichliformes > Cichlidae > Pterophyllum > Pterophyllum scalare. Next base: position 146,166 of record JAMQGT020014069.1, read on the forward strand.
TTGAGGATTCAGCGAGGTGAAGTATCGATCATACATTGACAAACACAATAGAAATTTTAGATGTGATGTGAGAGGCCCCCATCCATAATTTATCACGGGCCAAATGTGAGTGACGTGGGGTGTGGACAGGGGGGAGCACTGAGTATTGATTAGTGGGGAGAAAAAATGCAAAGAATAAGGGGAGCTCTGGAGAGAGGAGAGTTAGAGGGGATGCAAGAAAGAGATGGGGGTTGCAGGGGGAGGGTAGGGGGGTAGATGGAGCACAGAAAAGCCATTAAGGATGGCAGTGTTACCAGACACTGGCAGTGACTGAGAGTGCAAAAGAAAGAAGCGTGAAGAGAACGAACGAGAGAGAGAGAGAGAGGTCACCCCCACCCCCCCAACACACCCCTTTCCACCAATCAATATGACCATGTCAAAACATAAAATGCATGCTTTTGCTCTTAAGTAAAAGGTGTCTAAGATTTTTAAAAGCATTGATTCAGGCATGGGTCGATGGAAATCAAGGCATATTTTCCTGTGCAAAGAGGGGCAATAACACTCAGCTGATAATAGCACAACAGAGGGGACTTGACTGTCTCTGTAAGGAGTAGACTGCTCAGATTATGACTCTCCACTCCACCAGGAGAGGTCATAAGAAAGGGGCAGGTCAAGGATTTGAGCTCTTTCTACGCAAACTGGTTCTGAGATTTGTCTATGGGGAGACGGAGCATGAATTGATGGCACTGGACTTTTACTGGAGCATCTGCCGGAAACATTTTACACATTAAAGTGAAGAGTATCTAGACAAGAAGTTCTCACAGGCTTGGTCCTGGGGGATATACACCATCAAACACAGCCAGACAGATTTCTTTTCTTCAGTCCTAACGACACTGAGCCAAACACATTTAATGAGAATTCTTTTGAATGATATACTGTTGTTTAAACATGTCAATCATTCTACCTTGAGGTGATATTGCTGTACTATTCTTATCTCTGAATTTTGAGCTCAAGCTCTCAATTATTACTTGGCTGTGAGTTTTCTGTAGGCCCTGAATTAAAGTCAGGCACTGAAGGGAAAATGAATCTAAGCCAGAAAGGTTCTGAGTGGGTTCAGTGGGTAGGGAAAGTTTTTTTTTTCTTTTTTTTGTTTAATGTGGGCACTAGTGAGGCAGAGAGAACACACACATCACCACTCCACCGCTGGGGACGCAGCACCACCCATGCAGAACCAAACCCAAACACTTAAAACAGACCAGACACAAAAGGAAGCAGCAAGAAAAACACAAGATGATAGGAGGAATAAATATAATCATGTTACATAATCAAAAACAAAACTAGTAACTACCACATGAAGGAACCGCCAATGTGCCTCTGTGTCCCTTATTGCTGCACCGGTTAGCACCCCAGCCACAAAGCAGGGCATTAAAGACAATGCCACTGTAGCAGCAATTAGTCTTATCCCCGTGTGACAGAGGCATGGAATGAATATTGCACTGTTTTAAAAACAAAAACAAACCAAAAAAAAAGAAAAAAAGTGGCCGAACAAGTGAACTCACTTCTTCTTTAATCACCCACTGACCTCTCATGGGTCAAAGTATTCTTCAACTCTGTTGCATGTAAAGAAAAAAAAGATTTATTTTTTTTCTAAACATACAGGAAGCCAAAACTAGCTACACTTGCAGGACACTTTGGTACGGCACAATGACACACAGCACAGTTAAAATTTTCCACCAAAGGTTCTCACTCAGGTGCCTCAGGATGTAACAGATGAATGACATCAAAGTTTAACACGGAAGTGAATTTTTGCAAGTTCGAGGTAGTAAAATATTGAAATCACAGATGCAAAAATGCATTTTGGTCAGAACATGCCTTCTAGGAAACAATCCAAAAATAGTCACCATGATGGATAGTGTACAAGCAGATGACCTTTAAGGTGAGACTGGTCCAGTTAAAATATGTTTTTGATGTTTTTTACTCGAAGGGTCACATAACTTTAATAGCAAAACACTGACGTATTTATAATAAACCATTATTATAAGAGTAATTATTATCATTGCTTTAAAACTTATCATTATTATAGGTAAAGTCGTGGGAAATAGACTGGTATTTATATAGTGCCTTTCTACTGCATGTGCACATTCATACAGTGCTTTTATCTATAATGAGTTAATTTACCGATGGTTTTCTCGAGATCATGAGATGATTATCTTTTCTTGAATGCTCATGACCTCAAGCTGAAAATGTCAGATTGTGGAGAACTCTGCAATCTGACATTTTCAGCTTGAGTCCGTTCTCAGAAAGCTTTTAAGGACACTGAGAAACTGATCATGAGCATTCAAGAAAAGACAATCACCTCGTGATCTCGAGAAAACAGAAATTGTTATTTCGTGATGACAAGATAAATAACTCGTTATCTCAAGAAAACCATCAAAAAAAAGTTTATACGTGCCACATCCGGTCTCGACTTCCGTAGACTCAAGCCTGCTAAGCAGTCGTCTGCTAAAAACTACTTGCAAGCACCGTCTCCCACTGATGTATTACCATGTACAATCAAACAAAACAGCATGGACATTGTGCAGATCAGTGATGCATTGGACCTTTCTCACGAAGATTCTCAGAGTCAAAGTGAACGTGACTCACGAGTCAGTTGATTTAATCAATGATGAACTGGAATACAGCGAAGTTACCCCTGGGGTTTTACCTGCCTTCTCCACCACTGCTCTCTACTCCCTCATCTCCACCTCATCCTCTTCCTGCTCACCTCAAGCTTTATCTCCTGAACCGAAGTCAGGGCTCTAACAAGCAAAAATGTGCGCAAAATGTTTATTACTGATATTTTCGCAGTTATTTATTGTCAGCATATTAGCTATACCACACAATACAATGGTGCGCTGCACAGTGATACATTACGCCGCACTAGCAAAAATTTAGGCAAACCCCTGACTAGATTTAGAATAGCTCTGGCGTACTTCATCACAATTCCATGAAACTTGGCAGCCACTCAGAAGAGACCTTTCTCAGCAGCTGTAGGTTGAATGAACAACTATAGCTTTTTCAGTAGGATCGTTCACTGTTTGGCATGCAAAATCCTGAAAAAACCAGCGCTGCAAATCTCCAGACCGAAAAATGCAATAAAATCATTATTTTTTCAGTCGATTTCAAAATTTCAAATACACTTTTCACCCTTGAGCCCTATCCAAAGAATTAATCAGAAATGCACTTTCCTGAAAACTAAATTTTGGTGTGGTATAGCTAGCTATATGACCATCCCTTCTCCGGACAGCTGACAAGAACTGGTTGTAAGCCAACATTATGCCAGCTAATGTTAGGCTTGAGCGTCCTAAAAATCACACTTTCCCTCTCATATGCACTTTGATTACATTCTCACATCGTATGAGAGTTTATTCACTAAGCCTCAGAGTCCAACAATGTTAGATCCACTCCAAAGACAGCTTCAGCAACACTGGCTAACAGCAGCGCTTACAACGTGATAACAATAACAGACAGAAAAGCCCTGGAAATCCTCAACAACTCACCTCAGCATCACTGTTATCGGACAGAAGCGAGCTGCTCTCACTCATCGACTGGTATTGGACTCCTTTCCCAAAGTTTCCCAGAGCTGTGTTTTAAACCCCTGAAACAGATACCTGGTCAGTCTTATAAATATCCCCCAAATTCAAAACTATGTTATTCATGGATGCTACTATGCACGTCATTTTTAAATCAACTGTTCTTGTATATCTGGGTTATGAAAATAAAAATCTTAGAGTTTCTATCAAAAAGAATTTCCTCAAGCAATGATATAGAATATCATGCTGTCCAAGTTCTGTTACAGTCCAGTGCCATCTATAGACAAGAAGCCTAGTAGTAGTATCAACATCTGTACTAATCAAAGTAAATTTTATGTGTCATTTTTTTTAGTCAGTATTCACATGGAACTGTTAACTATTAACATGTAATCTAATAAATATCTTTTAAAGCAAAAATAAAAATGTAATTTAAAATAAATCTAAACAGAGCTTTTAAAAATGTGCATCTTAAAAATCAAAATGCTTAATTTTAGAAGAAAAATTAAACTGTTTCATATTTGTTCACATTTCATTCAGTTTTATATAGACGTAGTTACTCAAACTATCCACTTTTCAAAACCACCACAGTTTCAGACCATATTGGATAAACTAGTTGTGAAATGCCTGTAGAGAGAGAGAAAAAAAGCCTAGTTCTTCAGTGTCTCCTGCGCTGACCTTCCTCTCTTCTCTCACTGACTCAGCGAGATGCACAGATGTAATCGACTGAATAAGATCACGTGAAAACATTTAAAATGCCCATATATGTGTACCTATATCTTCTGACATTTGCGTGTCACATTATTTTAGTGTAGTTTCTGTCTCAAATCTAAAGCCCACTTTTTATTAAGCTAATAAATACAACATAATGTAATTTTGACCAATGATGAATTTTGATGAATCATTATATAATGAATTGTTACACAGCTAAAATCTCAAAAAGCTTCGCCCCCCCCCCGCTCAGAGAAGCTCATGTTTGATAAGCAGGATCACTCAGTTTGGAACATTGCCTATCAGACTCTAAACTCCAAGGTCTGACCAGAGTATTTCTCTGACACATTGTGGACACTGCAGGCAGCGAACAGGCTGGTCATTTGATTAGTTACATCCTGATTGTGTGTGATCTGTTGTCAGTGTAACACACGACAATGTGGTAAATGAAAGCTGGCAGGAAGATAATCTGGTCACCTGATCCAGGCCCGGCGGAATCGATGACAGCCGTGCTGTGCCACCGTGTGTCATATGATGAGGGGGCCAAACGGCAGGTGAGTGACTCACCCACTCTTAATGGACAGATGACCATGCCACAAGGAAGACGCGGGGGGGGGGAGGAAAAAGGTGGAAGAAGAGAAGGCGAAGGTAGATGAGGTTAAGGAGGCAGAGCAATGGCTTTCATCTGATACTCCACTTTGTGTGATTCTTGATAAAAGTGGGTCTGATGGAAGGTGGCAAGGGAGGGAATGAGGGACAAACGGAAAGAGGAGTTACTGCGCTTTACACTGCAGTGGGCTCTCTGCTGGTACTCCAGCGACACTGTGTGAAGCCAGCAGGTATGGAAACACTGTGTAACACATTCGTGTGTTAGTGCAATCCATGTGATCATTGTGTGCGTGCAAGTGTGGGTGCCTGTGCCTGTATATTTAACAGTTTAATCAATTACTTAACCACTCGCCACAGAGGAAACAGGATTTGCTCTCCCACCATTCAGAAAAAGAGGCTACACAAAGGGCTTATGCTCACAGCTCAAACAAAGAACAACATTCCCCTCCTTTTGTTTAAAGGACACTTCTGGTACATTATATCAGTAGCAAGAGCTGTCTTTGGAAACAAAGCTAGATGAGAGTTGCCAGTGCAAAGGGGACCACACAAACATCTCTATATTAATATCTAATATTACTACAGTCACACAAGATAATTGCCCAAAATGGATAAAGGGCCATGCAGCATGCTAACACCCTCATAAATGCAGATGTTATGCGGATGATTTAATCACCAGTCTAACAGATGTTTTTAGGCTGCCCTTTTTCATTAAAAGTCTGCTGCAGCAGATAGGAATTAAAGATTATTCCAGGAATTAGGATATGAAAAGCATGTTAGCTCAATTAAGAAAATTAAATTGTGTACATTAGACAGAGCCTTGTTCAACCAGCAGTAAGCTTTTGCCGGCAAGGCTGGGGCATAATATAATCAAAGAATCACAGCTTAATTGAAATGCACTTAAAAAGGATCATGCTGACAAATGCAATTTCATTGAGGCGCTAATGTGCGCACCTCCTGCAAGTCCTCTTTAAATCCAATGAAATTGAAATATCCTGGGCTGCTCGACCGCTTCCTGATACAATCAGTCAGTCAGCAGCACAGCACATGCAGAGAGGAAGAACAAGATGACAAAAACACAGGAAGCAGGTAATCAATTTAGAACAAACACATAAGGGCAGCATGTCCCACACTATTCTATTCTTCTTTTTCTCTCACACACGCGCGCACACACACACACACAGAGAGAGAGAGAGAGAGAGCGCACAACGCAGAGATCAAAACAAATGAAATGTGAAATGTAGATCTCAAGTCATCATGGCCTTATCGGTTGTGTCCTGCCAAGGGATCCATTTACTTATGTGTAGCTTGTAATAGCACAATGTGAATGCTAGAGATGTTAGACCACTTTCTGTTTAGCTGAAGGCTGAATTAACATGCATACCATATGCACTTCTATAGCAAACACATTTATACATATACCGCTGATCGCAATAACAGACACACAGGCTCCCATACGTTTCCTGCATTTCATTAATCTTAGGGGCAGGTTAGCTAACAGGCTTGATAGAAGTCTGTGGAGTCTGCCCTGCCATGGAACAAACACATTCAGGCATGTGTGTCATTATGATTGTTTGCAGAACTTTTGCCTAAAAGAGAAGTCAATAATTAAGTACCTACTGAGTATGTAATTAGGTGTGTGCGTCATAGTTTTGCCTTAAAGTATTTTTCATGCACCCAAGAACTACATGGAATTAACTGTCTAAAGTCAGTAAAACATTAAAATTTAAAATTTAAAGTTTAAAAAAGTGTAAATCACGTTATTGCTTGCAACTCTCAAGGCACTGTCCTGCAGCTTACTTTTCTCAATACAGGAGAATATATTAGGTTGAGTTAAATTGGTAGCAAAGGCACAATAACACATCTTGCAGGTTGAAAACCATGTATATGAAAATAAACAACTCCCTCCCTTAACAATTTTATTTTATTTAGTAGGAGCTGATGAGAACATTGTACTTGAATTGCAAACACTTAATACCTACACCCTTTTTGCGCTTACACTGTGTTTTACAAACAAGCCTTTGTCTCCACACATATATGTAAGCAAACAGAAATAGAAGGAACAGTTGGACTGCTGATATGGAAACAAAAAAGTAATGTGTTTGCTATTTTCCTTGCCATTAGTGTGTTTGCTGCTGAGCACAGTTGTATTCTCTAAAGTAATTCTCAAGAGGAGCCACTAGGGGAGCTTCCAGCCTCCTTTTGAGCAAATATGAACATGGAGTGTATGCAAACACAGAGAAACATGCGCATACACACATGCATGCACAGATAGCAGTTGAGGCCAGAAGGGAAACAAGGAGACGAAGAAAGTGATCTTGTTAGTCAGAGGACTTTACCATAAACATGAATAGTGTGCTTTCTTTTTTTTAAAAATATAATTATCACTGTGCCTTTTACTATCAGGCCATCCGCAAGTACTTCTCACAGTTGACAAGGCAGTGTGACATATTAAACAAACCAGCATGCTATTGTAGTAAAGCCTAGTATAGCAATGGGAATACTCTGAACACCAAAGTACATAGCACACCTCTATTATGCATTACACATCTAAGATATTTAAGCTCTTTGTAAGAGTTAAGTCTTGGAGCTGTGCCGTGTCATTCTGTGGGGGATGATAGGGAGCTTTAGTCATGTCTGTATTAGCGGGATGACTTCCAAAGCCTCTGGGATGGAGTGTTACAACCACTAGCTCTAGTCAGTCCCTGTGTTGATACCCAAGCTCTGCCCAGCCCCGAGCACCAGTTCAGAACACCTAGTTCAGGCCTTGCATTAAAGTGGATAAGCCTCACCACAGGGACCGACTATTCACCAAATAAGACCAAATTAATCATTGTAGGTTCATTGTGAGTCGAAATAAACAGAAATGCAATGTCTCCACAGTCCAGCGTGTGGATGGAGCCAAGTAGCACAGCTCTGAGTTATGTTGTAGGGGGAAACAGGCTCTATGAAAACTATTGTGCTTTATAAGAAAATAAAAAAAGGTCTCGGGGAGAGAAAGTGAGATTTGAGACCTGTGAATATCAGCTGACATAAATTCCCGGACACGTGTCGTCTTCAGAAGTGGGAAAAGCAGTGTTTTCCCATCCTGGAGCAGGAGAACAGGGTTCTTGTTTTAAGATAAATACCGCCCATCTGTCTGGTGGCGGTGTGTATATGCCAACTTCGGAGCCCTTCAAGAGACACTTAGGTCTGTGTGTATATTTTCACAGTCTGATTGAAGTAAAACACAGCCTTTAATGTATCATTTCAAGTGAACACAGGGTCCAAATGAAAACACACACACCTACAAACCTCACTTAATTGAAGGCTACAGGTTTTCACATAGCAGACAGTTTTTTTTTTCTTTTCTTTTTTTCCAAGGGGGAAAAAAGCACTTTTTGAAATCAATATTCTCGACTTGTTTTCCTGCAAATTAAAGCTGCCATTCTCAGGCTGATGTCACGGGGGACCAGCACTGAGAAAAAGAGAGGAATAAGAACTGCAGCAGTAAAGTTTTATATTTCAGGGGGAAAAAAAAAAAAAAAAGATTGAAATGCAATCCTGCTTTATCTCAAAATGACTGAAAGTTAAGAGAGAGAGGAAAACATATACACCAAAAGGGAGCTGGATTCTATTTCTGTTTTTCTGACAACATGGAAAATAATATTCAAAAAGAAGAGATGAATAAAAATATCATGACATGATCATAATTTCAAATGTTCTTTGTACATTGCTCTTTGAGTTATATTCACTATATAGTGTCTGTTACAATAACTTGGTGCTGACATACTTTCCATCCATGGGAGAAGAATCTGATTGGTACAAGTTTCTCCCTCATCTTCCATCTCAATAACATGCAATTGCCTGCTGTTAGTCTACATAACATGCAATTTACACACAAGACTGCACCCTTCTGGCGCTGTGCTCCAATAGAGCAGGACTGTGCTTTGCTATAAAAGCATACTCTTCAGGAAGCTTTGTAGTACCTAAAAACCTCAATTAGGTTCATCAATATTTGATGGAATGGCTCTGATAAGGTCTTGCAGCGCTTCAGTGCCTCTGTGCTGGCGTGATGTCTTTAATTGCTGGCCCAAAGCACTGGAGACAGACAAGACCATGTTTGCGCAGTAATGGATGGCTCTGTCCCTAACACAATATTGAGACTGGCTGTTTTGCAAGCGCGGCTGACACAATCAAAGCCTGCAGTGAAAGTAGAAAAGGAGAGCGAGGAAGAGGAAAATGGTAATGAGCACTGATCCCCCATCACATCCTCCAACATTAAGTGCAAACTGTATATTCGTGTAATTTGTGAGAGGACAGAAAAATCACAGAATCCTTATTGATTTAAATCTAGGTTCTTATCCACATCCCACTCTTACAACAAAGAAATTCTCCATCACCGTGGGAAGCATAACAGACAGAGCAAACTCAAAGCAAACTTTTTTTAAATTGTTGCATATACAGGTTAAGCCTGTCAGGTAAAACAACAGGCGCAAGAGGGGAAGTGGAAGTAAGTCTTCAGTAAAGGTGGGCAGTATAAATAATATGATGTTGCAGGAAGAATTTCGATTATAGTGTTTTGTCTGGTAGAGCCCCAGTATACATCCCATACGGTGATTTTCCCTAATCAAATTTAAGATGCAAGTGTATTACCATTATTATTAATTTCTTTCTTTATTACTTTTTACATTGCAGTAGCATTATGAATGGCAAACAACTGTGTTGACTGTTTCGCTACTGTGCCTGGGGTTCATTTAAGGTCAAGTTGCAGTCGTTCTCCTCTGTCTGAGCTGGCGATGAGCCGTGAACACAGATGAAGGGAAAGAATGCTAGCTGATGACGTTATTGTTATTGTACTGGTCACTAACACTCCTTTATCACACCACCTTTTGAACAAATCTAAGCATGCTGAAAAGTCATATTTTAACTGCTGCGAACCACAGCCAATGTTTTGCACAGCCATGGTGTGCTTGTTAAGCTAATATGAATTGTTACAAACAAGCTTCAAAAGAGCTGTCTCTATGTCCACTAGGCATAACCTCAATATTTGGCTTAGTCTGACAAATATCTTGAAATCTCACAAATTCTTATAAACTTTTCTACAGGCTGAGACAGAAACTCACCTGCTGCCATTTTGTTGCCATGTCAGTTCTTTACCCCCTTCAGTAGCATTTATACTGAAATAAAAACAAAATTTAAATAAAAATATACGATGATATAGATTTTAGGACATACCACCGACTCCTAATCCTCACTCTTCATGTTTCATCCCATAGCATCTTCCTTATGGTATGTATTACTTTAGCATGTGGCACCTGCATCCAGTATATTGCCCTCACAGTTCTTTGAGGACCTCTGAGCTGTCCTGGGAGGTGCCTTTACTGAGGGATTTCTCTTCATTGACTTCCTGGGTAAATTGATTTTAATAGCCAACACTTGGGGCCTTTTCTCACGGCCTCCTCTTTCAGCAGCGGCAGGCTCCGTCACGCCCTGCCATATTTCTCGACTCAGGACGTCTGGGCTATTTTCCAAGGCTATTGGAATAAGAACTGACGAATCCCTTTCAAGGTCCCAAGGAGATAATCTCCTGTCATTTCTGATTTGCATAACATTATTTAAAATTTAATGTAATGGCATTAAGCTATTGAACACCCTCCCTTTTCTGTGAGCCCGCATCTGTTTGCAGTGTGTGCGTGTGTGCACAAACTTGTGCATTTCTGTATGTGTATTTAGAGAGACACTGTGGGGACTCATCTCTGATGGGGGTGACAGGAAGACCCCTTCCTCCCACTGCTCCTCTCTCATTCCATCTCTACAGAGCAACCCCCACCTTCCAATCTGTCCCAGCTAAGACAGAATGCAACCACACTGCACTGAGATAATCAACAGATAGCTCAAAGCAAATGAAAGAGGTATCAGATCTATCCACACTCAAACTCTCTCACACACACAGAACAGCTAACAAAGCAGTGAGTTCCAAAGTACAGGGCCAAGGCATAGCCCAAAGGACTGAAGGCCGGATACCATTCCATTTGTTGGATCTGTACATGTCCTACTTATAAAGCTGCAATGGGACTCAATTAGGCTGGAACCAAGACGAGCTGATAAATTAATTTATTAATGAATACAATGGAAAGAAGGATGAAGGGATGAGCTTGCTCATTTGTTCAGGGCTGGCTAGGCCAAACAGCTCCACTACAATACCAGGCTTTGATTGGGAAGGAGATAGGTCAAAACGGGATTATGCAATGGGACAACTCCACAAACAATGAGCTTTAATTTTGTATTTCAAAAATACTATATTAAGTATTTTGTTTGGGTCACTATGCAGTCTTGCACCCCCCCCCCTCCCCTTGCAATCTCACAGATTTTCTGCACATGTTAACACAAACATAGACACAATATAAAAAAAAAAAGTGTACTGTGTTACTAGTACACAGAGTGCATTATTGAAACCTTCTGACATGTAGGTTAACATGCATAGAAATACTACCACAGTGAAGACAGATAAGAACACATACACACACAAACTCATATACACACCATCTCTATTCTCTGTGGTAGAGCATCTTCCACACATTAAAAATAAATTCATTCAGAGTCAATTTGGGAATGTTTGGTGATGCAGGGCAGGAATATCATCTAAGCACTGGGAATTGTAGATTGCTCCCTCTCTCCCCAAGGCATTCTCTTTGTCTATCTATTTGGTGTGATTAAAAATACAATGATGAATGCATATTTCTTCCAGATGAATAACTTGAAGGGGTTGGCAGCAGATGAATCAGGGAGCAGTGTGTTGGTAGAGACACTAGCCAGGTCAGATGGATTCACAGTCAGATCCTCTGTAGGCTGGACTTCCTCAGCAGGGAGAGAAAAAAAATGAGGAGGTCATCTGGACAACAGTCCACAGAACCACATAGGGCTGGAGCTGGTTAAATTCACATCAAAGCTGCAGGAAAGATTTTTATGTGATAAAACCATCTAATCATCCTAAAAATGGAACTACAGAGACACAGTTCCTACTCCTAAATCCAAGAGGCTGAATTTCACCCTATTTTCCCAAATTTATGTCAGATTATTTCATCCATAATGTTCACAGGCAGTAATGCATTAAGCATGTGAACTCAAATACAGCACCATTTACTACTAGGAGTTCATAGGCACAAATTTGGCTGAAACCTACCCATTATCCACTACTACACAAGATGTAGTTCAAAATTTACTTCATCACCATCACCTTAAGAACAAAAGTAAATTTTTTTGAATTGGGAAAAAAAAAATCTTACAATTCCATCTTACTGCCATTTGGGGTCACCAATGTATGAAGTGAACTTTGAAATTTTTAAATTAAAAATCGAAAATGTTGGAAACAATTGTACCAAGTGACAACATGGCACCACTGCAGCTTTACTGTACACCTGTACTGCTAATGCACCATTTTACTAACACCTAAATGTATATATGGACCAATGCACCACCATCTCCACGTCCATACATTTAGATACCTGAGTACCAAACATATGAAACATTAGAGTCCCCAGTGACTGGGGAGTGTGTGAACTTGAAGAGGAGTGTTTGAGGCTCATATCCCCAGTAGAGACTGCTCCTGGCAGGGCTACTGAGCACCCGCCACCCCCATCCCATTGCCCCTGCAAACCAGCCGGAGAGGAAGGCCCGCCTCTCTTTACATGTCAACTTCAGACAGCATGCCTCTTGCTGCCTCAGAGCTTTGATACCAAAATAGTCCAGGAAGCCTCTGTCTTAAAAATGCCCCAGCAGACCTTGATTCTGAGGATAGAGGGAGGGAAAAGAAAGAAAGAGGTTGGAAAGAGAGAAAACACAAGAGAACTAGAGTATTATCAGGAAAAAAACCAACAACAATAACAAAAAAAGATTTTTTTTTTTTATGTGATTGCTCAACATTGCAGTTCACTGCAAAATACCATTCAATCTGACCAGCAAATAAATCTTTGCATTAAAAGAATTCAGATAGATTTGTCACTGGGGGCCTGGATGAAGTAGGAAGGTGTGAACGGCCCTTACAGGAGAGAAAAGGCTTCTGTGTCGGATCTTTGCGGGCCTACGTACGTAACTGAAAACCCCTCAGAACCCTACACCGTAACCTGTGATGTAACCTGACGTGCACCTCTCGAGAAATGTAACTACATATCAGGTCGACGCAGCCTGCGAGGATTGTGATTGGCCTACAGTTTTTGAATTTATCAGTGAGAGAAAAACAATAATCACCTCAATACTGTATGAGGAGTAATAATCATAGCAACAATACAAGGACTCACAAATGTCAGCAAATTCCTGGAGGGAGAGTGCTGAAATTATTGGTATGATGTGAGGTAATGTGCAAAGAAGTGAAAAAGCTAGCGGGACAAATATGTTTGCACGGGAGAAAAAAAAAAATGACCGCAACAAAGAGCAAAGACCCGGGAGGGAAAAAAGTCCCAGTTTTTTTTTTTGTTTCTGTCAGCTGGCACCACATGTAAAACACCAGGACATGACCACACGGTAATTAACGCACACACAGTGCATCTGCACGAGCATAAATGCCAGCAACCGTCGGCCGGTTACGTAGGTTACGTCGCAGGCCCCACAAAGACCCAGCGCAGAAGTCTAAATCAGGCATAACACTGCTCTCCTCTGAGGCTCCTGCCTTCCAAAGATTTCAGAGCATCCACATTTATTAAATAATGCATAAACAATGTTATTCATAACATCTGAATGAAAAGAATGCTTTAATAATAGAACTGCTGGTGATTTTATAGAGCAGAGGAAATGCTGAATATTGGAGAGGACAGGGTCTGTTTTTAATGATCTACAGCTGAAGTGAAAGAGAGCGGGCTGACGGAGAGAAATAATCAGACATTGGCGAGAGAGAAAGGGAGATGAAGAAATAGTCTGAGAGACACAGTGAAAGCTTAAGGGCATGTAAAATCCAATTCTAAACCTGCAAAAGGAACATTACACATTTACCTCTCTATACATCCGCCAACTTTATTACAAACACTGGGTGTGAGGTTTAAACCAGCTTTTAAATGAGGCAATGCCTATGATATTTAGAATTTAAAATAACTCAGTACCCAGCTGATGAAATCTGCTTTTTAAGAAAAGTCACATATGAAAACGGGAGAGCAGAGAAAAGACGACTCCACAGACATAACCAGTTAAGTAGGGAATATTCAGTTGAACCAGAGTGGTAGTAATCTATCTGTTGCTTGTCTTGTGTTTGTTACCAGACATCAAGATGGCAATCTTTCCTCTGGTGAACTGGTGAAAAGGCAGATGCCAGAAAGAGCCAGTGGCCACCTTGTATGTTGCTCCACGATGGTTCTGTGTGAACAGACTTATTGCCTTGTTCAAATCCAAGCTCACCTGTTCACTCAACATATAAGTCTGGGTTAGCTTGTTAATTCAGCAATGCCTAGCACTAGGCAGATGAAAGCCCCATGCACCTGTCAAACAAACTGCTGGAACTGTGATAAATTAATGATCAAATGACTCGCTGAGAAGTGCAGTGGCATTACTGAGTCCTGTAAGCACCAAAGCCATAGAAATAAAGATGGAGGGAAGAGGAAAGGGTGTGAAAATGACAAAAAAGAATGAGTGAGAGAAAGAAAAAGAGAATGGATAAAGAAGGTTTAAAACAAAGGTGGGGAGAAAAGGAAAGAAGGAGGAGGAGAGGGAGAATACAAAAGTGGCAAATATGAAGATTAGAGAGGAAAGAAAAAACAGAAAAAAGAAACTAACATCAAAACATGGTGGCATGTGGAGTGTATGTTTTCAAAGAAAGATGAGTAGTAAGAAGCATGCATCCCAGTAAGGACAACTATAGTGCCCTCTAGTTTGTGGAGTATGCACAAAATAGTGCTACACTTAACCTATTACTTAGCTTTCTAACAGTTTGAAGCTTTTCTGGATCACTGCTTCGCTTTAAACAAATTTATATACAAATCCTGAAAAAAATAATTCAGTCCGGACCTCCATCACAGGCCACCCTGTTCATGTAAATAATCTAAAACCTCTCATTTTATTGGTCTATGTGTATGTAACGGGTACCAGACTAGTTATAAATTTGTTTATCTTGGAGGAATAACAAATACAAAATGTGGGACTGATGAAAAAGCCTAATGAGTTTTGAAAGTAGACATATATATATATATATATATATATATATATATATATACACACACACATACACATATATCTATACAAGCATAAAAAAGAAAAATTTGTCTGTTCTAGTGCTTTTGGACTGACCTTGCAGTGTTTAAGTGCTTCTTAAGCACTGTCTGTTAATTCACTCCCTCTCTATTATTTAAAAGTTATCTTGTCACTGATCAAGTTAACCTGTATGCTCTTGAGAAATGTCACAGAGCTGTTTGCCTGGTATGCATCTAAAAGCTTCCAACCAAAATGAAGCTGAAGTTGAACACTGGCCAGAAAATGTATCAGTTTTTTTTTTTTTGTTTTTTTTTACTGTGTTCCAACATTGCAGTCAATGGAAACACTTCAACCGAAGTGCATTTTTATTAGAAACTTACAAGAGAATATTATCAAATCAAACCTTTGTCAAGAAGGGTTTGTGTAAACACTGCATGCTGGAGGCATTTGCTTCTTTAAAGGGTTAGTCATACTGTGAATACTGTGCACATTTCCACCCCACTGTCGTCCAGGTAGTGTTGCACAGTGCTTCGGCACATCCTTTATGCAGTTATCCAGCAAACTACGAGACTTTCCCCTGCTGCTCCAAAGGCCTTTGATAAGAACAGAGGGAAATTAAAATCATGAACCTGAATTATGAATCCAATCACAAGATACCCTGCAAAAGCTCTTTCACTGCACCATCTTCATTGGCTATTTCTCCCTCTCTCTCTCTCTCTCTCTCTCTCTCTCTCTTCCCATCTCTCACTTTTACTTTTGTTCTTTATTTCTCTTTCAGCTGCGGTGTTGTTCATTATATTTCTTTTTCTCAACCCCACCCACCTTCTCTCTTTTTCGGGTTGCAGAGGATTCAACTGCAAGCATATTCCATAAGAGCAAGAGAGACTGGAGAGAGAGGAAAAAAGTTTCAAACGATGATAACACACAGTTTGATAAAACTGACAAGGGACTCAATTAAGGCTTCCCTGTCAAAGCATGAGTGATATTTTATTAAGTGGCAGCGTGCCATTCGATGGATACATCAAGCGACACATCTGTAGACGAGAAGGCTGTGCCAGCCGGGTAAGAGGGACACATGTTGCCACTTTCAGGAAACATCAGTCAAACCTCACTTCATCACATCTACTGAAAAATTAAGAGGCCCCGTTATTAGGATGCTCATTTACTTTTTCATGCACCACCCCTAATATCTGAGGAGAGACTCTTGCCGCCCCCCCCCTTTTTTTTGCTTTTATTTCGAACACATCGCAGCACAAAGGCTTCTGCTACAAGCTTTTGTTACATTAGCATCAGAACACCAAGACCAAGATTCTGCCACAGCTAAAATGAAAAGATCCAAAGGCCCGCATTGCTGCTTTTGCACAGCTTTTGAAAAACACATTTTTAGGACAATGGGTGTCCTTGTTTTGTAACTGTGTCAAATGTTTAAGTTGTTTCCGTGATTCAAGATTCAGTGGATTAAAACATTAAAGGGCAATTTTTGCTGTAGAATTTTCTCCTGAACAGACATTAAAATGGTTGCATAAAGAATATATTTCAAACATAATAGGCTGCCTAGATTTTAAACAAGCATGCATGTATCCAGAAATGCACACAAGTGAAAACACTCTTGCATATGTGTTGGCATCGGTGTTTCTCTTTAAGACGAGCCTGCGCTGGTGTGTCAGTGTCACAAAGCTGCAGAAAGCATGGGTATAAAAGAGGTATTCTACTTTCCTTGAAATAAGATGGATATTTTAATCATTCACGTTTACTTGCTGCCTACAAATAAACATTAAAACTCATTTGAACGAGACTCAGTAAAATATGCAAAACATAAAATGGATTGTATTCTTCTTTGCCTACCAATACAAAGAGAGGGTCTGAGTGTCAATATTACATGAGTTCTGTTGTTTTTGTGGACAAGTGTATATATTCAGCAAGTTTCTCACTACTTTAAATTTCCTTTTTTAAAAAAGTAAACTTAATCCTTCAAGAGCACAAACATGTTGATGTTGTTAAAAAGAAATCAGCAGAGCTCTGATGTGCCTGGGAGAGGCCGTGGTGTTACAGTAAGATGAAACTTTAATTCTAAAATCTCTTTTGTAATTGCTGTTGTAGGATCTTGTACTGGTGAGAAAAAAACAGATGCTCCCATCCACTTGCGCACACACACACGCGCACATAATTTCATACATGCCCCATAAATATGTGTGTGCATCGGTTTACATGTTGCTGTACACAAGTATGGTTTTGCATTTCAACGTGCCTAGGATGTTTGTGTATGGTTGTTTGCATTCATCTCCACATATGCGAGAGCATGCAGGAGCTGACACTTGGTTGTACAGGAGCTCAGTGCTGACCATACATAGTCTGTTTCATCTAGAACAAAAGCTCTGTTGGAGAACACAAAAGGCCAGGTTCAAAAGCATTGCAGGCGTCAGGAGCCCAGGCCTAGATACATGAAACAATCAGTGTAAACTTGTTTAAAGCTAAGAGGGCTGTGATGCACCTACAACAATGCTCCTCATGCTCAACTGCAGGCACAACTCTGTCCACATAAGACAAGATTAAAGCTCTGGGTAGATCAAACAGTGCTGATGATTAGCGCAAAGAATGCTTGTGTGCGTGCGTGCGTGTTTCTATTATTGAAAAATCTGTTGCTCCAGAGACAAGCAATAATTTATGCATGCTGTGTATGATTGAGACCACAGAACTATGTTATGCGTTACTTCCGTGACTGTGCGATGGGGGAAAAAATGTCAGGGTGCATAAGTCTTTATACGTGTAAGTTTGCACGGAAGATTTCTTCACATATAACAAATGAAGTGATGAATGTTGTAATGAGTGACAGTGGGTATATGAGCAACTTACACTCAGTCATATCTCAGCAGCAGTCACATTGATGGATACAGGAACAATGAGCAGAGGTGTTTTAATGAAGATAAAAGTGTACACACACACACACACGCACACACATGCACACAGCTATAAATGTCTGAAGGTCTCAATCTTTCTCCTGTCTGTTAATCTCACATTTTCTTTGCTCTCCTCCATCCTCCACCACCTCCACCACATATTTATGACTGATAGATGTGTCTGAGGCGATGCTTTCATCATCACTCGACTGGCTCAGTTTGAAGTGGCCTCCTTTGCGTACTGGCACTGAACTTGATAAGCTACTACTTGGGAATTTGACATTTTCATTCAGACACTACCACATGTAGCATAACTATGTTTATTTTCCATCTGCAGAAAGCTGTTTTGGGATTCTATCCACTCATCCATCTTCTTACGCACAGCCAAGTCAGGGTCGTGGGGGGTGGGGCGGAAGTGGACCCTATCCAGGCTGCCATAGGGCTAGAGGCACCCTGGACAGGTCACCAGTCTGTTGCAGGGCTAGCACAGAGGGACAAACAACCATTCACACTCACATTCACACCTATGGGTAATTTAGAATCACCGGTTAACCTAACTCCACTAACTGTATGTCCATGGACTGTGGAAGGAAGCCAGAGTACCTGGACAGAACCCACATAGACACTTGCAAACTCCACACAGAAAGACCCCGGCCAGATGGTGGATTTGAATTCAGGACCTTCTTGCTGTGAGGCAGCAGTACTAACCACCATGCCCCCGCGCTGCCCTGGTCTCATTATATAACAATAAAATTGATTTGTGTGTGACTGAATTTAATTTTGATACCTTTAAAAGAAGTAAATGAAAGATTCACGACAGTAACATGTGGGCAATCATCAGTTAATGACAGTAAAACTAAAGTTCTACTAACCCAGGATAGATTTTACACAAGCTGTAGAGGTGTAATGTATTTTTTACCAGAGCACCATAAATTTAATCCAATCTGCATTGGCCAGGTCAGTAATTTTTATGGACTGAGTGCTGCTGTGCCAGTAAAGATTTCAGATTTGTTTAGCTTCTGTTTAATGCCTGCTAAAAACTGCCTTACCACAGCACCATGCAAATCCTTTGGAAAATGTTAGGTCCTTTTTCATTACTACTAAAGTCTCTTAAATAGTGGCATCTGCAGGCACCGATTATTATTAGGACCCAGAGTCTGGACTCTTTTTAGCTCATGTTCTTGTGTGACCTGTGTGAGAAAGTAAGACAGAACCCAACAGAAGATGTTTCACACCAAAAACAGAGCTGGCAACCCCAAAGACAGCAACTATAGCAATTAGAGATAAAATCATTTTGACACCTTGTTAATATAACATTAATAACAGAAACTCTCTTACTTTGAATTCCATGCAGAGATCTGGATGCCTATCTGAGCTGCTAAGTTAAGTTTCGAGCGTTACCTCCTTCAATTATAAAAGCTCTATGACACCACTTGCTTTTGGTTGTGTATAGCCTTTCCTTAATTTGTCCATGATTATTCAACTCAAACACTCCATTGACTCCATAAGCTTTCTCTAGAGCTTTTTTTTTTAAAGGTCTTTATGTTATTAGGCGACATCTAATCCAGTCCCCAAATTAGCATGAAATGGAAATATTCAAGTATGGTACCCTCAAACTGCACTAGATACAGTACTTAAATGAATGTGCGATACTATAACAAACACCACTGGATAGTGTCAAAATAATGCAAAGCCAATCTATATACAAGTTAAACACAGTCTATTTGTATGATTGTGTGCATATACAAGTACTTTTGTTAGTACCTACAGACTTTTCCGCTCTGAACAGATACAAAAGCATTGTCAGCCCCAGGGCACTGTCTCTAGGTTGGTCCTTTCACCATTACTTTACTACTACAGCCTGGAAAACTGAGATACTGCCACCAACCCACTCTCTGTTTATCAATCTGTATCACTTTAATTCTACTTTCTTATAAATGCACAATGTGAGCGATTGGAGAGAACCAAACTATTGTTTTCATGTCTTTCAAATTAAGGCTCACTTAAAAAGCAGATGCAGAGAGCAGCATGATTCAGTTATTTCTACAAACTTGTGGGACTGGACTGCTAGTTGTGTGTGAAAAGTTAGTCCAACAGGCAAATGGTGGAGAGATGGACAGAAGTATATTTCTCTTTCTCAAATGTATGCCAGTCTTCTTGTATACCATGCTGGCAGTTACATCCCTGTTGCTCCAGCCTCTGTTTTGCCTTAGTGACTGTATTAATGCAGATTAAGAGTAAATATAATGCTGGGTGTAATTTGGGAGAGTATCAAATTCAAGAAGCATGGAGGCCTTTTGCACATATCTACAAATTCCAACAGAATAGTAATGCCTAACACAGAGACACAAACATACACACACACAGAGAGAAAGGCTATAAATAGTAAGAGACCTCAGACCTAACTAATAGTAAAACAAGTTCATGACTATACTTCAGCAAGTGCAGGAGAGCAGCATAAGTACAATCCAGCAGGTCCTCAGTGTAAACAGGATAGTCTGTGACACAAACTAACCAGAGACTGCTGCTTTCTGTTTTTGCATTTATCATTGAATGTATATTTATTTGTTTTTAAATCAGGCAGTCACATTCAAATGGTAAGACTTTTAAAAAAGTAAGTGGTCTCTAGTTTAAGGGCAATTTAAAGTTCCTTCCAGGTGCATAGTACCTAAAAAGACTTATGCTGTGATTAGTGCATATAATGATGATCTTAGGTTGAATTAGTAATTGCTGGATATTATACTGCGGTAGTTAGACGTAAATGAGAAAAAAAATGTCTTATTTTAAAGCTTCAACATTTATATATGGAAAAAAAGAGAGATGGCTATTTCTTGAGTGCAAGAACTCCACATAACCATAACATTAGATACAAAGAACAATAATGAGTTCCAGTATTGACTGGGCAGCATGACAATACACAAATACCTCTGTAGTCAAAGACAGACGTGAAAGTTAAGCGAAAAGCTGATTCAAAGAAAAATGAAAAAAGAAGTCACTGAATAAAACCACCACTTTTTGTGTAATAGTACTACTAAGGTGATTTTCCAGGTAATTTTAATCATACATGTTTAAAAAGGTTTGGTTAAAAATATGAGCTCAGTGTGGATGTAGAATATGGAGTACTTTTCTTTAAATGCCTTTAACCTAAGCACAGCTGTAGCACTAATCAGGCTAGAAGAAGTCAGAAAAGTTTGACTGCCATTGTCATTGGCTACAGTTAAATCAGCTGACATATTAGATAAAAGACCAGAAATAGGAACTGTTTAAAAAAAAATTAAAGGAAAAAAAAGAACAAAAGCGGCCAAATAATATCAAATCATATTTATCAAATAATATGATTTCTAAAAGCTGGGGCCATGATGAATTTTCAAGATATGTTGTAGCATTCCAAAATTTTGAGTCACAGGCTGAGAAAGCAAATGGATAATTTGATTCAAGTCTTCCTAATTTCGCTGATGCAGACGACTCTTTGCTGCGGAGAGGTTAATCAGTCCTCTGTGGGGCCACTGGATCTACCCTTGGAACAGTCGAGACATTTCTGTCCTTTACATTTGGAAATAAGAATCTCAACAGGAAGTCTATAAAGCTCAGGAAAAAAAACTGCAATTCTGATCCTTCAAACACATATTCACTAGTCTCATGTTTTTGCACTAAGCCCTATGTTTGACCTTTGTTTTCTTCACTTTCCTTATGGCTTGGCACATGAAGACATGAATACACACACATGCACAGAACGTTTAGTCGCTTCAAAATGTGTACATATGTATCAAAAGTGAGGTAAACAATTTTAACCACCCTGTTCCATGTCAGTTCCACTGACAGCTTATGCTGACAGACCAGGAAGACATAATGAAGGTGATACATAATGGTTTTACCCTATTTGAGCTATGAGTAGACAATGAATATGGGAAAAAGTAAAACAAACAAACAAAACAAGCAAACAAACAAAAAAAACAGTTAGTTGGTGCTAATTAGATACAGATACATTTGTGGAGGAGAACAGGCCTCTGAATTATGCATTAATCAAACAAAGCTTAATATGAACTGACAAGGAGCCTGGCAATCTGGCAACCATCTGGAAGACAGGCCTGTCAGTCAGGGAGAGGTGAGAAAGAGGAATGGCTGAACTCTGGGTTAACCTAGAGAGAGGGCGGAAGGAGGGAGAGAAAAACAGCGAGACAGCGAGAGACACAGGGACAAGAAACACGGGGAAGACAATGAGAGATAGAGGTTATGAAAGACAATGAGTTGGGGTTAAAGGTTACAGACAAATATCACAAATATGAAAGTTTATTTAGACACTGATAAAGATGATGGCGTTGGTGGTGGGGGTGTGGGTCAAGCGTCTCTGATGCAACTATAAGTTCAATTACATAGGCCAGTTTTGACAGCTTTGCGGAGAAAGGCGTTGTCATTGTCAGGGTCATACATTTTTTAGGTTTACAAGCAGACAATACATACAATCTTTTTTGTGCTGCACACCTACTCAGACAGTCACACACAGCT
Organism: Pterophyllum scalare; assembly: GCA_024447675.2. Classification (NCBI taxonomy): domain Eukaryota; kingdom Metazoa; phylum Chordata; class Actinopteri; order Cichliformes; family Cichlidae; genus Pterophyllum; species Pterophyllum scalare. The sequence continues at coordinate 168,589 of JAMQGT020014069.1, forward strand.
AACCACACATTTCAAGAGCGACTTGAAAACGTCAAACAAGCGCAGTCAAAAAGTACTACACGAGCACCCGTTCTTTCTTCCTCACACATTCCACAAGGATCCGATACTTCACTTTAACCAGACAAATAAACTTGTGGCATGTCTGACTGCTGGCTGTACCTCATGAACCCTGCTGACAAGCAGTGTTGTTGTTGTTGATAATATAGCTGTTGGTTGCAGTCGTCTGCTGTTGGAATGCTGTGGGTGCCGACCAAAACCCCACAATCAGAAAGTTCTCCAAATGGCGGCGTTATCCCACCAGGCTGATAGGCTGCCATCTGCAGATGCTTCTTGCTGCAGATGGGGACACAGTAACGAGGCGAACAAGAAGAAAACTGACAAGACTGTGATTCAAGCAACGAATGGTACCTTCTACCGGCTTGCGCTGCACTTTGATTTGCTCCCTCCAGTGGTTAGTGATTTTGATTTTACCCGTCTGTATTGTACTTAGACTCCTTTTCTCCTTTAAAATCTTAGTCTGATTTCACATTGTTCTCCACCTAAGTTATGTATGACAAACGCCTGGGGCCAAATCACCATCAAAGGAACATATCGCAGGAACACAGCGTTTCCCAGCTTCTTAGAGATGACAGATGTCACTTTTGAAGTAAGCAAGGGGATGAAAGTGGTGGGGATGTGACGGGCAGCATGAGGACAGCTTCTCCGCCGTGACCTGCCATCATCAGTGCTGCAGAAGCTTAATGGGGAGAGACTGGAGGGGCCTGGAGGCTTCAATGGCCGTCTAGGGTGTCTGCCTTAGTGCCCAACAGGGGCCAAGCTTTAAATAAAAACCTGTCCTGCAAGCAGAGAGCACCCAACCTGGCAGCCAGTCAGCTAGCCAGCAACACTACTAGTCAGCCAGCCACGAAGCCATCATCCCTCTGCCACCCATTGGGACAGAAGTGTCTCCCTCTGTTACACTGGCTGTTCTGCCAGTGGATTCGTCAGGATATAGAGAGAATAGCTAATCTGAGGGAACCAGCAGCCCAGAATCAAAGGGCCACTGGCTTCTCTCTTCCTTGTGTGTAGCAGCGCTCACCTGGGTACTATCCCCAGTGTGACAGAGCGAGCAGCAAGAGGACTTGGTAAACAAGGCAGAGCAATGCAACTTTCAAAAAGAGAGGCAGCTAGTGCAGGGAAACCAAAACAAACTCTTAACTCAGGAAATTCACAGAACGTTTTCCCCCTGCCTTCCCCACTGTTCCCTGTGTCTTTATTGTGGCTTGATATGTCACCACTGTCTATATCTCCTACTTACTCAGGACTTCAAGTGGCTGTCTCTATTTTGCTGGGCCATAAATTATTCAGTGCCATGTGTCTTCTTAGTATCTGAGCTTTCCATTGGGTTGCTATCTTATCCCTTCTTCTGAAAGAAGGGCTGGTGCTTTGAGACAGAGTTTGCAAAAGGTAACACAGGAACTTCAGCACCGACAACCACTTTCTTAGTAGGAGCTCTTGTCAAGTACATATATTTGTTCCAGCACAAGGAAAATATGAAAAAGAAAAACAAGAAAAAAGTTGTATCTGAATACAACATGGAACCCAACAAGCTCCACTGCTGCTACTACAACAACTTGGACTTGTATCTGAGCTAAAAATAATGACAGTATTCCACATAGAGGTGTGTGTGTTTTGTTTCCTCCAGCACATGCATGTGTGTGTGTGGGTGGGGAGGAGCCCAGGGAGCTGACTGTATGTAAATAGCCATATGAGACTGCATAGCATTACTGTCCAGACATTGAAGAGGTGACCTGATCCCAATTAATCACACAATCCCAGGGAGAACTGTCACATCTCATCTCCATCAGCAGTACCATCTTGCTCTATCTTCCTGTCTTGTCATCTTCTGTTCCTCCATCTCTTTTCACCTTCCTCACACACACACACACACACACACACACACACACACACGCTCGCGCGCAGAATGACACATGAACAACAGACGCTGAATCTATACACTACCAGGCCCCTCACCAAAATTCCCTCTCCCCATCACCTCCCCACTTTTATTCAAACACACAGGGTCTAGAGTTGACAGGTCAGCTGGCATGGGCCATGCGGTCCCCACCTGTCCCTAGCTTCTTCCCCCAGAAGGCAATATGCCAAAGGAGCAGAGAAAAGGCTCTTTACAGATATCTTTACAGCTGCCAAAACAGGATGCAGCCTTAGGGTTTCCCATCCCCCAAAGAGATCAAATGTTTGCATTTTACCGGTATCAGTGAAGGAAAGCATCTATTTTATGGTTTATCAGTCTCTTCAACAGCAACACAACAGGGTGAAGATGGCGACAAAAATATTCGACTCATGTGTGAAAGGCAGGTTGCTTTGCTAAAATGTGACAAGATGGTATTTGCAGCGTAGTGAATTCTAAACATCAATAGGCCGAGTGACCCTTCTTGTAGACGTGCTATGCACATCATTTTTTACTCTCCTACTGACTGACATGGCTGCTCATCTAGGTCCTTTTGAAGCTTAGAGTGATGACTCTGTTGGTGTGTCACACAGTCCCACGTACACACAAGTCTGGGCTGTAGCTTGTAAAGACTATCATTAAGAAAGTATAAAGAGGGATGTGACATTCCAGGTTAAGTGTCATTTTATATTTTTGATGTCTCCTAATGTCATTTTGGAGAAAAGTTTTATTAGACGACCGAGGAGGGGAAGCATGTGGAAAGAAAAGTAGAAGGGAAAAAAAAGATGTAGCTTGACTCCTGTGTGACCTGAAACTGAAGAGACTGGTCTAAGGAGGGTTGTCTGTCTGAATCTATCAGCAACAGTGAAATAGAACACATTCCCATTTTTTTCCAAACGTTGATACAAGTGGAGATCAAAACACTAGGCATGTCTACGAACACCGCACATTGGATACAGGAGTCATGTCGTAGCTTTGTCTTGATTCATCCTGATATAACCATTTTGAGTATTCCCTTTGAAAAATGGAAAAGTGGCATCTTGTGAAATCACAGAAGAAGTCAGGATACTCTGTATCACATATCATTAAAGTTCTATTGTTTCACCCATCTGTTAGTAGACTTTTCATGTCAGCTTGTTCAAGCTGTTCCCCATTGTGCTGGTACAGTTACAGGACTGTGACATAAAATCTGAAGTCTTAAGAAATTCAGGGTAAAGTCATTTAAATTATTTATGATAGTTGTTCCTTTTTAAAAAGTTGTGGGGGGGAGAAAAACTTTTCTTTGCAGCTGTTGCTATGTTAAGGTTAATTAATGTAAAGTAGTAGTCTTAAGCTGTTGAAGACATGCAAATCCCACCAATCCCTGGTGATTATACTTCACTAAGGTCTGTAACGTATAGGTTTTTTAAAAATTATATTTTAGATAATTAGTTCACGGTTGTTCCTTTTTTCACACTTTTCTTCTACTGTTCCTATTATGAAATTTGGATGCAAATGCAGGACACTGGAAACCTCAGGTTGGGCAAAAAGAAACAGACTATTACTATTTACAAAATGGGAGGAAAAAAAAGATGCTACAGAAACAAACAGTAAATCCAGAATAAATCAATAATCTCAAAGGAACAAGGCCAGAAAATACGTTCATAAACATGCGGTGAGAAACAAGATGGACTGACACCTTAACAAAAGGGACACAGGACTATAAATACCAAAGCACAACAGAAGAGAACAGGTCGAACCAATGCAAAAACAAAAGAAAATACAGCCAAAATACACTAGAACTGACTAACAAAAAATAAAACAGGAAATAACTAAAGCAGAGGGATTACCTGCACACATAAACAAGGAAAAGCAAGGAATTGGAAAGGATTGGTATTAAAAAAATTGATAAAAACTACAAAAATGAATGGAAGGTCAAAACTTTTAGAGAAAAACAGTCAAAAAAACCCTCAAGACCAAAACAGTTTCTTACCAGCCAAGAAGCATTTTACGTTGTCGGTATAGAACAGGAAAAAAAAAAATCTAAACTCCCTGGTGAAACATGGTTTTCACATTAATTACTCATAAAATGTGATTTGAGCTTCATCTAAGACACGGTTACAGACAAACACAACCTACTAAATTAATATCAACACTTGCAGTTTTCATGTCTTTATCAGTTATCACTCAGTGAATGCTGGAAGAGGAAGTGAACTTCTGACCTAGCAACTCATAGAACAACACCATCAGACATTTCTTGTACTAGACGCACATGTTCCTTTCTCATGAGAAGGAATTTTGTCATCATTCCTCAAGACAAAATTGTTACAGCTCAGGCATTTGGGGCTTAATGAGTCATTTCATGTTTAACCCAGGGTTTTTTGGTGCACAGAAGGCGCTTCCCTTTTAACCTGGTTACATAAACACAGTAGCCTAAACAAAAGCTATTTGTGTGCTTTTAGTTCAATCAGATTTTGTCTATATGACAATTCCAAAGGTTTTACAAACTTTTTTTTTGCAACTGTTGTTTGTCATTGATGGTTTTGTGTCTGCGGATGATGACTATAATCGCAGTTGCTGCAAAAACTTGATAGCGAGCCAAGAGAAATGGAGCTGGGCGGGAGGGGTGTGGCGGCTGAGAATTGTCCGGCCGACAGAGGAATGCATAGAGATGAGATAGATCGCATCTTGGGAATCAACCTTAGAGGAGAGAAGAGAAGGGTAGGTATGCATTCCCAAAACACTCTAAACTCCTCTCCTCTGGGTTGGTTTGTGTACTCCACTAATCCTCTCTCTAACACCTTCTCTTCATGCCATAAAAGAATTGAAAACTGGGTGAAAAATGAAAGAGTGGGATATGCATTTATCATGGTAATGAGGCCGCCTATAGCTTCCTCTGTCTTAAATTGCGTTAATCATCAGTAGAGTCCTGGGAATGCACGCAGGACAGGGGACAGTAATGGTGGATGCCACAATCAGAAAAACATCACAGACATAGCTAACGACAGCAGGTCTACAGAGGCATTGCCTCCTACCAAAGTGGGAAAAACTTTGCCGCTCTGAACAAACATTTCCCCCAGAAATCACCTACTTCGGTGGCACCTTTAACATGTTAATAGAACAAAGCAAACACAGATTTTGCATGATTAATCATTAATACAATAGCTTTCTAATTATTACACATGTTTTGACCAATTTAATGTGTAGTTTTTTTTGTGGAAGTTAAGGAGAAGCGGAAAATTGCTTTATTTTCTGTGACACTCGACTCTTGATTTCGCTTTTCAAACATTCCTGCTTTCTTTTCACTATAACAATTATTTTTCAGTATGGATCACTTAATTGTTTTGATCATGACAACAAAGAGCAACCAAACCTAAACCAACTCAAACAATACTTTTCCCCAAAGTCTTTGTGTTTGTGCCCAAATTTAACCACCAGATCCATTTTAACTTATTTTTAATACTAGCAGCAAACACCCTCCCACCTGCTAACACACTGTTGTGCTACCAGGAAAACTAGGATTACCAACATGTTGTATGATGCTGTAACTTTGTAAATTATGATTATTAGTGTTAGAAATCGTTTATGTTTCAAAACTGATTGTGTGCCCTGATGTTTACCTGTTAGAGTTAGTTTTGGACTATTAATTATTGTCTTATAATAATTTATTAGTGAGAAGGGTGCACAGTTAAGACAGGTACCTTCTCAATATGCTCTTAAGTGCTCCTGGTAGTACTGGAGAGCCCCAGCCTGCATTTTGTCTGTTCATTGGTATGGTAATATTTGAGAAATTCATATCATGCATTAAACTATCACCAATATACAGGCCTGACACTAATAAAACCTAAAATTATTTTCCAGATATTTTTTATCCATTTTTAGCCAGCAGGTTTATTTTCTGAATTGAACCTTGCACGGTCGAGCTGCTTTGACATATCTACTGTAGACCCAGCCTGGGTAATTATGAGCTACAAAGCTCACTGACCTTGTCAAGATCTCACTACCCTTTCCAGGCTAGCTCAGTGTAGGAGAGGAGGGGGCACATTCTGCTGTCTGGTTACCCCCAACACATACACAAACACACCTGGACCATGGCTGTTTACCTGCCAGGTTAAAGGGCTGAAGTCAGTGACAGAAGGAGATTTAATAAGGAAGCAAGGAAGTTGGAAGGGGGTGAATATGCAGCAACAGTAGAATGTGAGGGAGAGGGGCAAAGAGGAAGACGGGTGGAAAGAGAATGACAGTACAAAACAGAGGGAGGGGGTGAAGGGGGTCACAGAGTGATGAGGGGGTTAAATGCCACAAATGCCATGTCTCAAGGCCTCATAAAGACAAGCTCTGCATTGCTCTCAAGGTCAGGGCATGCACACATGCACCTGTCCAATGTTAGAGGTGGTTTTGTGGGTGGGTGGCTGGGCGAGCATGTGTGAGTGCTTCAGTGTAAAATACACACAGTCTTGATTCTTAGTGCCTACTGTCGAGGACAGATGACCTTGCAAAAATAGAATGTGCACCGATTTATAAGGGGGATTAGAAAGAATATGATATTTCTTGCCTTATCTGCAACAACTGACAAGTAAAATATTTTTTAATTAGGTGGGGAAAAAGAGAAATAGATGAACTATCCAACAGGCTGGATAAATAAAAAAGATAATTCAGGATACAAAGATTATGTTAGAATATACAAATACACAATTTCCCTTGGATCAGTACCTAGTGAACAGCTACTAAATGCAAGTTCAACACTTCAGCTCAACTGCAGATATTTTATCTCCTTAATTTGTCCTGAAAAATTAGGGAACTGATCTCATCTGGCCATTAAACTGCTTGCCAGTCAACTGTCCAATTACTTTTGAGCCTTTGAAAATAGCAGACTGAATATTTCTAAACAGCTAATGCAATAATTCAGTTAAACCCCTTGACCTGAAGCTGAAAGTCTGCACTTCAATCACATTTTGATTCTTTGAATAAAAAGTCACTGTGCTGGTGTACAGAGGGAAAACTACAAAAGAAATATGTAATTTCCAAAATACTTATGCACCTAACTCTATTTTATCCCAATTCTGAATTTCAAGATTTCTCACAGAATTGGAGAGAATCTTTATTCTTACTCCTGATTTCCTGATAGCTGCAATTTGGCATGGACAGTGTGAGATTAATTTGAGTTAACCAAAACAGGCCATCTCCCCCCTTGCTGGAGCAGCTCTCATCACTGGCAAAAGTACTTTAATTTAGATAATTGACCACAATGTCATATGATCGGGGTCCTCTGTCCGGCAGGGGAGGCAAACAGTTAATTAAACAATGGATACAACCTTTCACCACAATGCTTACAAACAAACAGGCATTTAAACTCGACATACACTTGCATATGCACTATTTCAGTTGCCTAGGCCTAGGCCCCAAAACAGCAACAAAACCAGACAGTGAAAGTAAAATGATATGTGTCTGATCCTTTGATCACTCCCAATATCCAGTAACTTTGCCACCTAAAACATTATTGTCCAACAAACTTAACAGGCAAAGGCAGCTTTTAACCAATTACAGGGTGGCATTAGCGTAAGGCAGAAGTGCATGTTATATGAGACAACCAATTAAAATCACTTATGGGCAGGGTAATATCCACTGATTTAGGCCTGAAAAAACAGCTTTGGTAGGATTATCCCTAGCGTAACCTGATCTCATTCTCTTCTATTCAAACTCAAACACACATCCAGGAGCTGACACTACATGCTTTGCAAAAACCCCATACACACACACACACACACACACACACACACACACACACACTAGACAGATGACAAGGCAACTGGGCCTTAGGCTGCACTCATATATATGCCATTGTCATTCCCAGACAGGCTAAAACTACAAGCACAGAGGACTGTTTACAAAAAAATTTAAATGTAAAAATATTTTTAGTTCAGCTGTTATAATGAGACACACAGTAAAAATGCAAACTACCAATACAAAATATAACTTCAGAGCAGAACAAGTGCATGCAGAAATAATGTGCCTTTAAGAATGAAAAATAAAAATAAAACAAAGTAATGTGATATGCTTCTAAAATGTCAGAAATATCAAATATTTTCAAGCTGAATTTTCAACAGAGCACAACATGCTACATACACACAACCCATCAGATGCACAGTGGTCAATGTGAAGCATGTCCATCAAGTCCATAAAGTCAGAAATAGCGTCTGGCTGATGCCAATCAAACCCTTCAACGTAATCCTTTGCAGGCTTGGTTCCCAGGCCCCGCGTCCCTGCCTTAAAATGTTTTTTGCTGTGGTTCAACAGGACAAATGCCAATTCTGAGTAAATGGAAGGTTAATTATTGATAAAGCAGCTGAGATCACTGTTGACTTATATATAATTGAGGCAACAAAGCCATAAAATTACATCACTGTGAACTGTACTATCCAGAAAAACTAAAACAGTCATATTTTTTCACCATCCCAGTTGTTTTTTTCTTTTTTTGTCCTTATTACAGTCTGTGCAGCAACCACCAAACATCTCCTCACCACTTATGCACACTAGCCAAACCCAGCATGTAGCATGTTAGGGATCCCAGAGTCTGGTAATGAACTAATGGTTAATGCTCTACAGCCATTTGACTGACATGACAAATCCACAAGCTCTGTTTGCCTTTCACCTACTTGTGGCTCTTCGGTGTTGCCAAAAGCCCCACTAATTCTCCCCATGGGCATTTTTTTTAAGGCATCCACAGAAAACCATTGAAACGCAACCTAAAACCTCAAATGGGAATGCCAGTGTGAGCTAAGTTTAAGCTGGCACAGTGGAGTGTACTTTCCTGCACCTCGGGACCACTGAAGCTGACCTCGACATACAGTGAGACAGTTTAAGGGATGTGTTCACTAGCGTGCCTTGGCTAGATATGTCTACTAGATCACCAACTGTGAGGAAATGTAGCATTGTCAGGTTGTTGTGGTGGGACTAAGTGGGGAGAACGACCCTCACTTTCCCTCCATTTCTGGCAACCACAAGTGCATCTTTCCAAGACAGGTCAAGACAGGAAAAGAAATCAGTTTAAGTGGGGGAAAAAAAGACAAATGTATTTCCAAGACCTTGTAAAATACCCATGTCTGAGGACAAATTGTTTGACTCAAATAAGGCTTGGATGAAGAATTTTTGGAAAGTAAGAAAAACCAGAATTAGTTGACAAAAAAAAGAGAGATCAGTAGTTATACATGGAGGAGATAAAAATAAAAGCAGTTGAGTGGCACTAAGTCTTTAAATCTTTCTGGTTTGGAAATAGCATTTCTGGCAGTAGTTTGAATTCATCAGTCTAAAACAAAATCATATGGCCTGCCAAAATGTATGACACAGTCGCTCTCTATGAGAACATTAGTCCAGCAATTTGAAACCTTGCACTCACAAATCACCGTACAAAGCACAAGAGGGAACAAAGCAAAACTGACCTTTCAAATGATTAAGCTGAAACATTATCATCATGTTCCCTATTTTTTCCCTTCCCTAAGATCAGAACAACTGGTTTGCCAGTTGAGAGCTGGCAGGGGCAAAAAGCCCATCTATGATTTCAGTTCAGAGCTGCTGGGCTGAGGGGCCAAGCTGGCCGGTGCCCATCTGGAGCAGGCCAAGTGTCTGCTCTACTCAAGCTCAATGCACAGTGGTGATTACTGTGATGGTGCAGTGGTGGTCATGGTGGTGTGTTATAAATATAAGCCCTAGTCTGATCCCTCTTGTTCATAAACAGAGGTTTGGGGCTGCTGTGGGAACTCAGCACAAAAGGCCTGTGGGCCTCTGAGGCCAACTGAGCTCCACAGCCACTATACTACCTCAGGTTTGTATGGCCAGCTGGTGTTGTCTCACCAGCTGAGGACAGCTGGGCAGCGAATGAGGGGATTGAACAACTGAAAAAAAGAAAGGTTGGCATGGGAGAGATGGTAGCACAAATATGATGGTAAGAGCTTGGGAGCAAAGTGAGAGCAGAGGCCACTGTTTTGCATTACCTGGGATATCCCACTGCGTTATATACAACTAAACAACGCTTAAGGATTGTTTATCATAGACTTACTTAGTTCACACTCAGTAAAAAGTGGAAGGAAGTGAATGTGTATATTCTGATCTGAGCTTGATGTGTTTTTGGGGTTTTTTTTACCCAGGATGAAAATAGCCCTGACCAGCCAGCAGTGCAGTTTGAGTATGATAAGAGTCCTTAATCCCAAACACATGATATCTCTCAAACTTGATCATATTAGCATAGTAGGAGCCAAACCCAAGTGGTGGCACTCTCAACTGAAGTATCTCGGTCACGCTGCCTACTAGTCAAGGCTTGGGCAAACGCGCCACCAACAATACCCCACCTTTTTCAACCCCTGCCTGCCAGCAGTCACATGGCTCAAAATGCTCGTTCCATGCACAATCCTATATTAGCATTAGCACCAAGGGTTAAGCCGCTAATGCTGCCAGCTGTGCATAGCTGCCCCCTCCACACCAATCCTCTTTGAACAATAAAACAGCATGGGGGCACAACAGTTGGGGTGGGTTGGTAGCCCCTAGGGGGTAAGTTTGGCTGTAGTGCCATCTTGCGCCAATAGCTTAAACAAATTAGAGAAGCCTTTTAATATAATTTAAGCATAAAATAATCAATAAAAGATAAAATAAAATAAATAACAGGCAATTAACCACCTAATGACTTCAAAGATCCTCCACTATAAAGAAAAATCAACAATGTATTTGTCCAATTATAAATGCCCTGATTGCATGGTTAGAATATCTGCTATTTGTTGCACATTTTAACTGGTGGAAAGTATAAAACTGTACTATGATATTTATTCACCTTTGATTCTAGTAGTGTCAGTGCGTTGCTTTGCTAAAGCATGTCAAGACAGTACATTGGTGTAGAGCACAGCAGAGAAGGGCATGGCTGAGCTGGCGACACTGCTTTCTCAGTTAAGCTGATAATTGCCCTTATTGATGTATAAAAGATATCCCACAGAGCCTTGTGAAACACCATTAGCAGGCAGTGGCTGAATTGTTCATGAGCTGCCTCCAAATGAGGAAGAAGGGCAAAAAAAAAAAAAAAACTGCGAAGATTAATAAGACTTCCCCTGGAGTGTGATAATAATATGATGTATGTGTGTGTGGCTTTATGTGTGAATGTGTACTTTCAGCCCGGCCTCTGAAGAGTTTCCATTACTAAAGACATTACTTGGCGAAACTAATCTATTTTAAATCTCAAACTGAGGGGAAAATGTGTAATGTCATTTAGCCTACAGGAAGAGTGATGGTCATTATCATAAGGGCCCTCCTCATTTCAACTGAAGTTTTTAAATTCGAAATGTTAACATGCAAAATGCCCCCAGAGCTCCATTAAAAATGATGCTAGCAGAAATTGTATAGAACTGAGGTGCAGTGTGAGACCAAATCTGCCATGCGAACAAATACATAGCAAATGATATTAAAGTCACACCTAATAAGGTGGATCGTTGCCTCTCTAGGCTTCTGATGCCCATTAGTGGTCTAGAGTCAGCTGACAAAGACTAGCTGCCACTAAGCAAAATAAGTGCTGTATAACGATTACCACAAAGATGCAGTGAAGTGTGCACTAACTTTGTGTAACTTATGAACAAAATCTGTAATATTAGCAACAAATTTTCAATGTATTGTACGTAAGTGGACAGCAGCAACATATGGACTAAGGGTAATTATAAACTTGCATGTAGTGAAGAACTCTGTCACTTACAACATCCCATATATTACATCAAACCAGGATAAACCTTCACTTCTGCTTCGAATGTTTTTGAGCAAGAGCTCAAAAAAGGATGTTGAAGGAACCCATTACAAATATTCATAGGGTTTAAAAAAAGAAAAAGAAATTTGTGAAATATTAAACAGAGTATTGCACACTGTATCTAACAATTTCTGAAGTTTCTGTATATGTATTCAAATCCAAACCTCCTAATTATTCAGAAAGGGAAGCCATGGAAATTCTGACGGGGCTTATCAATGAGAAATGACATCGTGTTAAGTTAGGAATTCTCTTTGTGTTAGCAAGGTTTCTCTAGTTAATCTGGCACCTTTCTTGGTCTGCATCAAGGTAATTGGAATGCACAGCGAAAATGCCTGCAGTATTGAGCCAGCAAAGAACAATGAAAGAAATGGATATCACAACAGGCATGAGCTTTCTAATCAATTCTTTAACTTACTGTTCAAAAGTAGGTTTGCACTTTTTTAATGAGGATATGCTGAATCTTTCTGGCTCCACTAACACAGCAGATTACAGCTCCAATTAAGTAAACTTTCACTTAGAGATCAAGTACAGTTATCTCTTTGTTGTGGAAACATTGTTGATGGTTTTCCAGACAGACCAAAAAAAAAAAAAAAAAACCCAAAAAAACCCAAATGCGGACTAGAACAGTAATTCTTGATCACTGTATGTCAGTCAATTTTCTTTTAAGAAAGGGGCATTTAAAAAAAAACAACAAAAGAAAAAGATAAAAGAAGTGTCTGCTGTGTAGTATATTTATATATCAAGACAAAAAATATGAATAATAATAATAACGGTGTTTCAATTTTACCCATCAGAAACATAAAAATCATACAAGGGTTCACAGACCAAATTTGAATATGATATTTAATCTGTCCAGTTTGTATGACCAGGACGCTACAGACTCTTTTTGTGTGTGTGTGTGTTCATGTAATATTTTGGTAAACATCAATGTTAAATGTTTAAAGTTTCTCTTGTGAGAATTTCATTGATACTTTGAGGCAAGTGTCCCAATCCTTGTCCCATTATCTTAGAATTATGAGAAAACTATATTATTGTCAGGATGCGGAATGGAAATGCTTATATTTCAATAGTACAAAAATTGTTTTTTCCAAAATGTTAACCTGATGTTGCTGCAAAGTCTAAATCATATGCATGTAGATGTTACCCCTCCCCTAACTGTTAATGTGGCATTTTTAAAATGGCCAATTATACAAAAAATAATTTTCCTAAATCTAAAACATATTCATGTTGGTGTTACCCTTCCCATAAGACTTGCTTAAAAAAAAAAAAAAAAACTTTTGAAATGACTGATGTCTAAGTGTTTATTCAGTGTATTTGCTGCGAGCTTACCTAGTGAAACACATAAAGATGTCACTTGGTGCCACAGATCAGGCAGTTTAAGTATAAAAATCAAAGCGGTCAGTGGCCCGTTGTTTTAAATATACTCAACTCAAACAACTGAAAAACTGTAGGAGAGCAAGAAACTGAGACACTGAACTATATCATCTTAAAGTTGGCTTCGGTATGTGAGTTAAAATAGTTTCCCTTTATTAGTGTGCATGTGCTGGAAATGCTGTGTATGTGTGCTCATTTAACTAACTGTGAGAAATGTGTGTTATCTAGTCATCAAAACCCTAGTGCCCTGGCATTAAGCAGAAGGAGGGGTGAGAGGTCGGGTCAGGGGCAGTCACGACCTTTCCGTCTCCCCGCCATAGTGTCATCCTTTGGGCAGGGCAAACAAACATGCCTGGCCCCTGGGCAACATGGGCTCAGCAGGATGGCATTGCCAGGTCAGGGTAAAGCCTGGGACAGGACAGAATGGGATGGCAGGGCTCTGATAGATGCTGCTCATTATTTTCACCCCAGAAAACTGGGACAATTACAAACAGAGAGATGCCACAGCAACTGGGGTATGGGGTCAAAGGCAGAGGGTTTCCATCCCCTCTAACCCAATCACATTTGTCATTTAGCCACACAGGAGCACATGTTCTAGGCTCATGTGTGCACGTTTCTAACACTTGATTGACCAACAAACTTTTGTGTGTACTTTTGTTCTAACTACAAATATCATGCACTCTAACTACAGGTGATACCGCTGCCTCCTTTATACAAGACAGGATTACAGACAGACAGGATAACAGGAACATCTAAAAACCATCCTAACTGTATGCATACATAGTGCGTCTTGTAATAACACAGTTCTTATTTCTCCAACAGACTCTTCCCCTCTCCTGGCAAAAGGACAGATGAGCGACATCTTAAATAAAATTTCCTAAGAAAGCCAGGTTTTTCGTCATTTGTTCATGGGCATGGTCTGACGAAATTCTAAATCTATTTGGAGATTATGAACAAATTCAGGTACAACAATATTGAAGAATCACAGATTTGTGCGCGAAACTTTCATATGCAGGGCTTATGCAGATTTGTCTGTATGCACACCCATTACCTTACCATGAGACATTACCAAATTAAAGTATTCTAAAGACTCGGGTGGACTTGTCCCGAAACTTTCACAAAGCCTAAGTACCCCTCTGACCTGCAAACCTTTCTGAGTCCCAAATGTAACTAAGTCAAGGAATTAAATTTGCCCACTTCGTAGCTGTGATTTTTTTTTCCTGACCTGCATATTTTCCCAGGTTGTTTTGTATAATTTAAAGAGACTGTAAGGGAATGAGGGGTGTGTGTGTGTCATGATGTCTCTCTGAACTACATATATTTACCACTGAAAGTGAATTCTTTATGAGAGTGCAGATATCAAAGACAGCGGGATCAAAGAGGATTTAATAAGCTACCTACTGTTCTACGAAACCCAAACTTTCATGTCATGCATTTTCCTTGGTTTCTTCATTTTGGGTTTTGGGCCAAGAAACTGACACTAAAGGCAAGCATATGTAGTCACATTGTCATTCTCTATTCCTTTAATTTGTTAGTCTGTAAACCTTGTAGCAGGGAATGTCCCAGCGGCTGGCAAGTGCTGATTTTTTTAAACAGTGTCAGTTTTGTACACCACGTCAACTATCTGCTCCTCTTACAGCACTCTTTTGGTATGAGTATTTTTATTGTGTGTGTGTGTGTGTGTGTGTGTGTGTGTGTGTGTGGGATGCATTAATCAGACCTTGCAGGTTACAGGATACATGTCCTTGTTAGGGGTACACACTGCATTTACACACTCAGAATTTGGAAAAGATAAAATCATGGACTGTAAAAGTAGAGCCCTTCATAGTAAGTAGGAAGTGATTCGGGGCACTAAGGTCTATCTCTAGGGGACGGCTCAGTAATTTCCTTTATTTGTTTTTAGGATACCATTTGAGACTCAAGTGAGTAACAGACTAAAGTAATGCACCAGGCCAAGATAAATATCCTGTGCCAAACTATTCCTTTAGGCAGATACTGAAGGATTTGAATTATAGTAGTAGTATTGGATGAATCCCTTCCATATTCACAACTGAGTTTTTATTTTGGTTTTTGAAATATCTACAGCATCCCCCTGGTCAATCTAAAGGGCGACGACAGGTTATATGCTTAGTTTGATAACAAAAGAGCATGTTCTGTAAGCAGAAATGCCTAATTGCGCTAAAGTTACATCCTAACAAAAGTCAATTGATATCCTTTATATCCAGCTTTTGCAAAGAGTCTTTTAAGGAAACATGAGTATACCCCCCCCCATTCATTTTTGCAGACTAGCAGAGAAGCACATAAGAGTCCATGTTCATTTTGTGGCTCAGAATGAAGGGTATAAAAAGCATTAAGAAAAAAAGAATAGCTGTTTAACAAAGATATGAGGTCAAAACTAAACCAGGATTGTAAACAACGTAAACAGAAAGAGGATGACTCACAAGTGTTTTTGTAATTCATTTGCGGTTGCTGGTGGTTACTGAGAAAATGATGCAAAAAGAGTGGAGAGGAGGATGAGAAAAGATGTAGAAGGGTGAACTGTGGTTTGAACATAATTTTTTAATTCACAAATACGCAGGGAAAAGAGGAAACTGTATGTATTATAGTACACAAAGTTTAGTCTACGTGGCATTGTTATAAAATAAAGGGTTTGTAATTCAGATGTGTAGTCACGGCTTGTGATTAGGATATCCATGACTAAAGACCACAGAACTTTACCAGCAAAAGCATCCAATTAACTTTCTCTACTATATAAGATCTTTTTTTTTTTCACTGTAATTTGCAATGGACCACATAGTTGCAGCAATCTCAGAATTGTGGCTTTGCATAACTGGTTTATTCACGGTTATTTTGTGTGTGTTTAAAATCTGTCAGCGCCATACTCAACAGAGCTAAGCAGCAAATGATGCCACATTCAACAACGAATTTAGGCGATCTGTTTAAAAGCACAGTTGTGCTGTTTCAGTTCTATTCCTGTACCTTTGCAGGTACCTCAGGCTCCAGGGCTGCATTTTGCTGATCTACTGTCACTGGCCCCGTCACACAATTAATTGTTACAGTTGATGTTTCTCTATGCATTAATTTTTTTTCTCTCTCTCTCTTTCTTTGTTAACCCCCCACCATAAGTTGTCAAAGCTCATGCTTACTACTTCTTCTGAGTTTTCTTCACGTTAAAAGGGAGGGGTTTTTCCTCCCCGCTGTCACCAACTGCTTGCAGAGACTCACAGTGTTTAGCATTCTTGCCAAAGTAATACAAAAGAAAAAAAAATGTTGCAGTTAGTCTTGTCTGTTATAAGAAGATTCACGTTGCATGCACATCACCTTTAACAGCAGGCTATTAATTTTCAATTTATATATAAATATGACGGAATGGTCAAAATGCCCTCCTGTATGCTGGTGTTGTTTCTCTAAACATCTTATGGCCAAAACCTTAGCATCTTCTTATTGAACCTACAGCGTATGTAGACAATGGGGCTCTTCCTTGGATGATACACACAATCTAAGGTCCCATGAGGTGACAGTGCCCTCTTGAAAAACCTCACAAGACACTCTGATGTCACTGACTGCTAGGTCTGTGATTCAATGTATTCAGTGCCCTTCTCCCCAGAGGATTACAGCAGCTCAGTGTACTACTGAGTATGTGAACTTGAAACTTGGGGTACAGACATATAGCTACTGCGCTGCAGTGCATTTTGCGTATGTATCTACCAGTACTTTGAGAATTCACTGTGTGGATAACACAGCAGTGAAGTAATGCAGAGTAAGTTCAGAGAGGGTAGATGTATGCAGTGTGTGATGAATTTAGCACACAAAAGTCCAGTTGAAGTTATGCTAAGAAGCTTTTCTGGTGCGAATGTGTCAGCTCCATACAGTTTGAATACTTTTTACAAACATCACGCATCTAAATAATGCATTTACTAATGGCATCGTAGATGTCCCATTTATGCAGACTATATTGAAATACAAAACTATATTCAACATAGACAAAAGGCCAGCTGGTTGCACATGCAATAAACATTTATTGGTAATGGTAGTTTTGCGTTCAGGGTGACTACACTGGGGTTAAATAATGGCAATGGCAAAGGTGAACATGCCACATACGCAATAAAAACATATCTGCAAGTCATGATGTGATGATGGTGAAATAGCTACTCTCTGCACCATTTACTGAACAGTCAAACAAGCAGTTTTACTGTTAAGCTACACTCAAAAGGCATACACAATCACACACCAAAGGTAGATGGAAGGATACACATTGCTCAGAATCTTATTGGCACAGTCACATGGAAATGGAAATGTGTTCCCCAGTACCAATAAATGAAAAATAAGTCAAACTGGTGTTACACAACAACAACAACAACAACAAAAACACTGAAAGAGGAGGGGATTTGGTATTACAAGAAATGAAAAATGAGTGAAATTTTACATTATGCCATTATAGTTTCTGAACAATGCTGAATTCAGTTTGAATCACTGAAGTTGCGGATGATCAGACATGGCCTTCACTTATTAAGCTGTGTTTACTGAGACGATGAAACAACATCATCAATCAT
Organism: Pterophyllum scalare; assembly: GCA_024447675.2. NCBI lineage: Eukaryota > Metazoa > Chordata > Actinopteri > Cichliformes > Cichlidae > Pterophyllum > Pterophyllum scalare. The sequence goes on from JAMQGT020014069.1 coordinate 186,221, forward strand.
CCTTAAAGACTAGTGCTCCGATGGGGAGAATTAGAATGCATTACAGATGTCACGCATCATCAAGCTAAACATCTCATTTCCACCTCGCTGTGCGCCGTGTCTGCTCTGTGTCTGGGGCTTGGATCTTTCTCGGTCTGTGATGCATTTGTGTGTGTGCGTGTGCGTGTGTCTTTGTTTGTCTACGTGTGTTTACGGTTAAGTGCTCTTGTGGACATTCTCCCTGGGGCAAGGTATCCATCACAGTCCAACCAGTTTTTGACTGGGCAGAGCTTAGGCCCTCGAGTCTACTTCTGTCCCCTGAAAATTTCCCTGGGGTCCATCTATGTCAAGGGATAACACCTGCACACACAGTAATGCAAATCACTGTGACCCTAACACTCTTTTAATGCCCTCATTAGTGTGATTAGTCCCAGAGGCGGGACTAAACTAACACTGTCAACTTCCAAATACCCAGCGTTGACCCTGAGGGTGATACTGGAGTCATGAGGGTACCATACACACAAAATGACAATGGTTGACATTTATATATTTTGTATGCCCTCTCAAAGCAGTTTGCATTTTCTCACATTGTCTTCTAATACGTGGATTGGAAATCAGTGTTCTGTTACTACCTTGAGTAAATTACTTTAACAGACAGTAACCATACACTGAAAATTCTCATTCCACTGAAAACTATAATGCAAAGAATGATATTTAAATATTCTAACATGTTTTGTTACAGAGAAATCATTTGCTAATCTTTAAATGGCCCGCACTAATGGATGCTGCTGTTGTTTTTGTGTTTAATTAAGCTTAGCGCCCGTTTCCCCTGGAAGTCAGACTTCAAAGTAAATCTCAAGGCAAAGCTCCTAAAGCTAAACTACTGTCTGCTGTGCGTGAATCCTAGCTAAAGAAACACGAGTTTGGATGTGACGGACAATATTATGGGGGCGTAACAAGTAAATAACAAATTTCCCTGTGTGTGTATTCTTTTATGCATGCCCACATGCATGCGCTTTGTTTGACTGGAAGAGCAGGTTGACTACCCATATGCCTCCATATTTATTATTTCATCCAGCGCTGCTCAACCCTGATGTGTCACAAACAACAATGGGCTCCAGAAACCCATGACAAGCGTGTCTTCAGGAATATTAAAGTCAGTGGCTCTGCTGTCATAATTAACTATCAAATATTGATGCTTATAACTTCTTCTGTGGTCTCCGTTAGCAACCCTTTAAGACACAAAGGGAAAAAAAAGAGGAAACTGTATGTGTCTGCAAGATTGCAAACCTGGCTCACCAATGAATAATTGACAGCAACATAATTAGCTTGGTGCTCTATTGTGTTAGCACGGTTCCTTCGCTTCCTACAAACATGTTCCGCTATAAGGAAAAATGTCAAGCACAGGCACCGAGAGATCTCTGAAGATGTATAATTGAAATGAATTCCAAAAAATACTATTTTTGACCCTATGTTATATGTTCAGTTAACAAATACTATAAAATAATGATGAAATGGAAGTTGTTTTTGTTATCTCAACTCTTAAGCACAGCACGGAACCATCTGTAGAAGTGAGTGAACCTGATGTCTCGACTCTTTCATCTATGTTCGCTGAAGAGACAATCTTTGACTTTCTGACACTTCTGTGACTCATTATATACAACAGCAAATTTCACTCTACGCTGCGCTCGATACTAATAAGAAAAAACTCACGGTTCTCCCAGTATAAATTTTACATTGATCCTCCCCTCCCCAACTTTATTTCTGAAAGAATCAGGCTCTTTAGGATGTACTTATGTGCAGTCATGTTACTGGATAATTGAATAGGTGTCCCACCAGCTTTTATTATTGTTTGTTTGTTTTGCTTTGTTTTGTTTAGCATTGCATAACCTCCCTAGTGTTTTCTCATCTGTCTCAACTGTACTGTCAGCATCAAATTGAAAATGAGCTCATAATTTAAAATTTTTAAAAACGCAATTAAATATAACATTTAGATAATTTTCAATTGAACTGCATTCTGTTCATTTTTACATTTTACACCAGAATATGAGATGTATGAGGTATATCAGTCCAGTCTTGACAAAATATAAAATTTGTTTGTGTTGACAGACACAAAAAGCCACACGATGTATCACCATGGCAATCAGGAAACGGAGTTATGCGAAAAGAGGCAACTGTTGTATTTTGACCCAAACCATTATCTTTTGTAAACCTAACCAAGAGGTTTTTATTGCCTGGCCTTAAGTACTTTTTAACACCCAAACATAACCAAGTTTCATTTTTCACATTTTTAAATTAGTGATGTTTTTAAAATTGTTAAGTTTGACTGCCCCGTGTGAGCAACAAATTCACCACTGACCAACCCTTCCGAGCACAAAATATGGATTTTTTTTTCCTACATGGGCACTAATCAGCACATGTATGAGACCCGACAGACGGAAAAATCATGCTCAGGGACACAAAAGTAAAAGGACCACAAAAAAAGTGGAGATTTTGTTTCCAGAAACAGGAATCAATAGATTAGAAGCCTGCATTGAGTACATAGACCTCCCCTTATTGCAAAGTGAGTAATCATTGCTACTGCACAAACATTGTGTTTTGCTATTTTCAGACTTGCCTACCTTATTTTCATATTTTAATTTTACATCCTTGTTGATTCGACTTATACTTCTGTCAGAGAATAGTCTGCTTTGTTGACTTTTACTGTTGTTGCACCTCAGTGTTTTTTAAATTCAGCCCATTGGCATTACAAGATACCTAAAAATAAAACAGCATACCATACCAGTCAAAAGTTTGGACAATGTTCATATGAATGGGTGAGTGTGTCCAAACTTTTGACTGGTACTGTATATCACGGGGCCTAACTGTACCTTATAGAAAGTATTTCATCTTGAAATTTAAATCTAATTTAAAAATGACAAAAGCATTTATTTTCTAACAAATACAATCTTGCTTCAAAATGAAACTTTCCATAGGATTACTGTGTTTTGTGCCACAGCATTACCTGGAAGATAACTGCAACTAATGATGACAGTTAGGACAGCCTAGTACTCTGTAACACACAAATTTATGAAAAATCACAAGTGAATCACTGGAAGCCGACAAATCCATAGCTAACTAAGGGCTGTCTGCTCAATACCATCCTCATGCCATGGAATAAAGTAATCCCTCTCATCTGCTCGGACTTGTTAACAAAGCTGTCAGCTTGCTTTTACAACCAAACAGGCCTCAGTCAGACCCTCTCCCTTACAGTGGAGGCGGAGCACACTGTGTGTAATGCTTCAAACAGCAGCACCACTGCCCCCAGTACAAACGCATACGCACGCACACAGCATCCTGCTTCCCTGTTTCTCTCTTGTGCCGACTAAATGTCAACTCTTCTGACATACAGCCTTGTTTGCAGCATGATTACCTCATTGGTAATTAATCCAGATTCAATCAATGTGAAGTGTTCAGATATTGTACCTGTGTCTCTGTGTTTATGCTACTGTTATATGTCTGCATGTGTGAGTGTGAGTGTGTGTGAGAGAGAGATGGAGTAATCAGAAGGGAGGATCAGTAGGTTAGATGATGATGGATGGCACTCAGTGAGAGCCCTGTTCTAATCAGCAGGACCTTTTCCCTGTGGTGGAGGAGGTGGCCGCAAAGAGGATGGCAAAGGGTGATTGACGGAGGGGTTTGTGTGTGTGTGTGTGTGTGTGTGTGTGTGTGTGTGTGTGTGTAAGGTGCCTTGCACTTCCAAGAGTGTACACAGCATGGCTTTTAGTGAAAACCAAAAGCAGGTTATGGCCAACAAGAGCTGTAAAACATCATACTGAGAGAGTTAAGAGAAGAGGAAAAACACTATTGACCTGCTACAGACTAAATCTGGCATGAGGAAGTACTGCCAACATTAAGTTATAAAGAGATTAATCAATCTTAATGATTTACATAATCATGGATAAGATGAAAAATAACAGTTACATTTTCTGTAGCAGTCACTCTCAAATAAAGCAGGGTGTTCGAGACAGTGAAAGATACACAAAAGGCTTTTTTTAGAAGAAGGAAATGGAGATGAAGGAAACAAGTTGCACTGCTTAGTGTGCGATGCATGTTGTTTGCTTTCTGATGAAACAGATTAAAGTTTTGTTGCCTCTTTATTTATGCCCCCAGCCTCCCTAAAAGACCACATGTTACAGAGTTAGTGTTACTCTTGCACACATACTAAATATAAGCTCTGTCTAATAGCTGCTCTTTTTATAGTTTCCCGCTCTCCACTGCATTAAACCACAAAGGGTCTTAGCATACATCTTATATCAAACAGGCAAGGCCGGGAGAATTAAAGAAGAAAACATTTGTTTGTTGTCTCACTTCCTCTGTTCATTAGCAGCTCTTCAGGAATCATCCCCAGGTAGTCTCATTCTGGTTGTTGTTTTTTGTTTGTTTGTTTTTTTGGAGTGACTTTAGAGAAGTTCAGCCAGTGGCATGTTTAAAAGATCATTTGTTGATGTTCAACACAAACAAAGCAGCCTCATTTAAAATGTTAGGGCATAGTCTATTTACAGGTCTCCTTTGCATTTGAGGAAACATGGTGGCGTAAACATGTTACAAATATATGAGTATTCTTATTAATCAGGGATTTTCTAGTAATTAGTTAACAAGCATTAATAAGTGAGGAAAAATCTGCCACACTGCCTCTTCCAGATGACACTGAAGGGAGAATAAAAGCCTGACCCAGATATGCATGTGTACAAAAAGTATGTGTATATTGATTACATGGAGGACATTGTTGTATTAAGTCTATGTTGATACTTACACAAAAATGTACTTTCTACCCATTTATAGGGAACTGAACATGGCTTAGAGTTTAAACCATACTCAACAGATCTGAGGGTTAGAAACAATAATTTTAACAATCCATACATACTTCCCCCCCTCAGATCTGACATAATTATCAGGGTTTTAGCTTTCATGTCTATTATTAACCTAATGAATATAAGTTGCACAATCAGGTGATGTTTAATGTGATTATGCATGCTTGTGTTTTTGTAATATCGCTAAACGTCTGATGCAAAAAAATTCAGTGGCCAGATAGCATATTTTTTAAAAACTCAATCAGTTTTATTAATGGAATTTTTTTTAGAAATAATTCTGAAGGTATATGGGGGATGAGAATTCACTCAGATTTATGAACTAACATGGAAGATTTGCATAACTGACTGCTAAGCTCGGCTGGCATGATCATTCTACTCTTTATGCACATTGACTTAACTCTCTTTCGCACTCCATTGACTCCCATTGAGGTCATCTGCTTGATGTATGATGACATACAAGGCAACAACACAGAGTTTCAGGGACTTTAAAGGAACCTTTTTGAATGTGTGTGCATCTGAATTAATGTGTCGCAAACTGTGTGTTGGCAAACTTGTGCGCGGTATCACTAGGATCAAAGGCAGTGACACACACTGCCAATGAGGATCAGACTGTCGCAATTACCAGAGTCATAAGAACGGCTGATGTTTCAACGCCCATTCCGCTCCCTCTGGAACAGGTTCTGAAGGTGGCTGATTACATACACACATACTACTAATTACGCACATAGGCATTTTCCCATACTGACACAAACTAAGATCTACACCCACACGCAGTTATTCACACATATGCAAGGCACTAAAACATCCACAGGCACACTATGAGAGCTGCACAGGTGGTGCCTCGTATGAGGTCTGCACTCCACATCAAAAGGACACCTCTGACATCTCAGATCGCTCACAAATGATGATGCACAGAGATCTTTTGCCACTACAAAGACAGAACAAAAGAACTGACATGAAAGAGAAGTCAATAAACATAAGGCGTTTAATAAAACATTTTTTCTGCTGAATTCACTACAAAGGTTTTCACAGTTTTTTTTTTTCCCCGTCTCACACGACAAACCAAAAAGAAATAGAACTGTTGAGTCACATGACTGACTGAGAAGAGCGGCTGCATTCCTGTCTTTTTCAACCGTGATTGACCTGCCCTGGTTGCATCGCAGAAATATGAGGGCAACTGAAGGCAACATTATCAGTAAAAAGTCTTGTGCGTGTGCGCTTTGAGGAGACTGGGATAAAACATACAAACCTTCTTCACGCATTCTAAAATCAAATCAAATCTCTTTCTTTGAATGTAGCTGGCACACTAGTTTACGTATTTGCTCCCGCTGTAATGAGATGCTGCACATATGCACACTGTGGCTTACAATAAATAAATATGTACTAAATTTTAACAGATTATTCTGAGCAAGTCTTACAACCTCAAAAGGAAATGCATACAGCTGCACAGAGAGCATGTGTTTCATGGCAGAGGTGGCTGAGCGAGCTGGAGCTGTGGCTTACAGATGTTCAAAGTCCCACAGCAGTTGTTGGAGCTACAGTGAAGTGCCAGCCTGGGAGGACAGAGAGCTGAGGCACAACAGCATAGAAACAGAATGGAACATGAGGTCACACTCAAAGCCTCACAGCCCAGAGCACCTCAAACTTCTGGCACTGGCAACAGCCTGTGAGCAAACATCAGTCAACATGCCACATGTTAGGGAATAGCTTTGCCATTAAGGGGTCTATGTGGTCTGCATGGGGGCATGTTTAGTTAGGTATAGGTCTAAGCAACATGAACCAAAATATATTCCTGTGTTTTTAGGTCAAAATGGCATTGAATGATTTACAATAACTGGTCACTTCATTAGGTACACCTGTTCAACAACTTCTTAATGCAAATATCTAATCAGCCAATCACATAGCGGAACTCGGTGCATTTAGGCATGCAGACATGCTCAAGACAACCTGCTGAAGCTCAAACGGAGCATCAGAATGGGGAAGAAAGGTCATTTAAATTACTTTGGATGTGGCGTGGTTGTTGGTGATAGACAGGCCAGTCTGAGTATTTCAGCAGGTGCTGATCTACTGGGATTTTTCTGCAAACCATCTCTAGGGATTACAGAGAACGGTCCGAAAATGAGAAAATATCCAATGAGTGGCAGTTCTCTGGGCAAAAATGCCTTGCTAATGCAAGAGGGCAGAGTAGAATGGCCAGACTGCTTTGAGCTGATAGGAAGGCAACATTAACTCAAACAACCATGGTATGAAGAAGAGCACCGTTGAACACGCAACACATCAAACCTTGAAGCAGATGGGGTCATGGCAGCAGAAAACACACCAGGTGGCACTCCTGTGAGCTAAGAACAGGAACCTGAGGCTGGAATACACACAAGCTCACTGAAATTGGGCAACGGAAGAGTGGAAAAACGTTGCCCGGTCTGATGAGTCTCGATTTCTGCTACGACATGTAGATGATACATGAAAGCATGGATCCAGCCTGCCTTATATCACCAGTTCAGGGAGGCTAGAAGTATAAAGTGGTGGGGGATGTTTTCTTGGCAAACTTTGGGTCCATTAGTACCGATGGAGCATCATGTAAATGTCACAGTCTCCCTGAATATTGTTGCTTATCATTCCTTCATGACCACAGTGTACCCATCTTCTGATAACTGCTTCCAGCAGCATAATGCACTATATTACAAAGCTCAAATAATCCTATCTCTGATGAATGTTTCCAACGGTTCTTGAATCTGTCTCATGAAGAATTAAGGCAGTCATGAAGGCAAAAAAGGACTCAGCCTGGTACTAGTGAAGTGTAACTAATGAAGTGGCCACCTGCTGGAAAGTAAGTGATCTTATTGTTCAGTTTTAAGTAAAACTAGAATACAATATGGGAGAAGTACTTTTACTAAAATAAATAATAAAATATATTTTTTTAAGAAACACAAAGAACAACTAAAAAAAAACAAAGACTGGCCTTCCTGTTTGAATATATACTGTTTCCTTCCATGTTGTAGAGGTATTATCCAACTTTGGATGGACAAACTACTTGAATGACATCCTGATGTCATCATCTGACATAATCAATACACAGAAAAATTCCAGACACTAGAAATGCTGTTGGAAGCAACGAGGAAAACTTCTGAGCAAGAGGACCCAAGTTTGACCGCCGAGAGAGAGAGTGGGGAGTGGGTTGGCACAGAGACATAAAGATGCAAACACAAGCATGGGTTTGTGTGTGTGTGTGGGGGGTGAGTGCTATGTAACATAACATCAAACTACATCAAAATACAAGTCATTGCCTCACCCTTGTTTAAAATGTACTGAAATAGCTTTAAAAAGTTAATACAGCACCCGGCTCTGGGTAGGTGGCACATGTTTAAATAAAAATACATGAAAATGCCAGGACAGAAATTTTTGTTAGGTGAACGATGCAAAGAGCATCACTGCATCTCTACAGGCAGTGTTTCCACCCATTGCTTGAGATAGTGAATGTTGGTCATCTGGTATTAGGCTTTTCATCAGTTCTGGACTACAGACCCATCATTCGTCGCATGCAGATGAGCCTTGGACACCCATGACCCCATGCCCTTTTATGGGTTGTCCGTCCTGGTAGTAGTACTGACTATTACCAGGAACATCCTGCCATCGTGGAGATACTCTATGTGTTGCTGTTACTGCTTCCAACACATCAGCGCCAATAAGTGACTACTCATTTGTCCCTTGACAGGTACCATTGTGCTGCGTGACTAATGAGTGTTCACTGTGATTTTTATAATCTGGCATATATGATACACCGGGAGACATTTTTTAGTTAACCAAACGCCACACAACAATGACAATCTATTTTTTTTTATTGGCTCCCTATTAAATAAAATGATTTTAATTCATTTAAGATGTCTCTAAAACCCTAAAACACTGAGGCCTGGCAGCAGAATTGCCCCCAACTTAACGTGTGGGGGAAGCTGCAGAAATGTGGTTAACTCATTGCTTTTCCAGGTGGTCTGTGCCAAGGTGAAAATGGCTCACATCATAGGTCAAACTAGACTTTTTTTTCTCCCCTCTGATGTGGGACTGTAAAGTGCCTGTTACCGTTTAGACACCTCTCAAAGCCTTTTCCTGTTGGAGAGACCCCGTATATTATGTTCAAGTCTTCCCATGCTGGTTTGCTCCTTATATGTCCAACTCTGACTGCTTGAAGTATCCTGAAGAAAAATCCAGATAAACCAATAGGTTATTTCCTCTGCATTTCAACAGTCAATCTACTATTTCAAACAGATGACGAAATTCAATTCAAGTTCGCTTAATTTAGTGATTTTTAATGTTTAAATGATCATGCTTCTCTTTTCGTCATTTCAAAGATTTTTCGTACTTTTTCATGTTTGTGTGTACTAAGCTATCAGATGAGTGAGAGATGTGTTTGCCCGCGTGTACATGCTTGTGCGCTTAAGTCGACCGAAGGATCAAAAACACACACACACCACACGGCAGTATAACATGAATATTCTGCTTTAGGTCTGGCTGCCTGAGTCTACTTCGGTATGGGGAACCATGTAGCTTGAGGTGGGGTGAGGGCTGGGAAGGCGTGCACTCTCTAATGGTCTTCCCAGGGACCTGACGCCACTCTCTAGAGACACATGGGCTCCATACATCCCAAGCCTGCTGCCTTTGTCAAAATGCACACTTCCTCAGATATTCCCTTTCAAATCCATTAAATCCAAAGTCAAATCACACCTAATTAGGATAAGCAGCCGAACTTCACAGGAACTGTATGAAATACATGACACGAAAAAATTCTGATGTGGCGCTTGAACGGGTCACTGTGTTTCTTCTTATAAGTATGTGTTGTTAGTGTGAATGAAAATGTAATTTCAATTAGAATTAATGCCTCAGACAATCTGTGCCTACTTCTGGCAAGACATGGTTGATAAAACTGCTCAGCGGGATTATATCACCTCTTTACTGAGAGACATAATTATCATACAGAAAGGCATACAAAGCAATAATAAAAAGAGGGTGAAAGAGTTATAATTTACATACCCACTACAAAAAGAATACATGTGTAGATTTGTCAGATCCTTTTCTATGTCACGCATGTAAGTGCACAGATGTTTGTGTATGGGAGAAAATACACTCATTCTACACTCATTCCATAATTTTAAGAGTCAGCCTATGGTTTTAAAGGATTTTTGTTACAAATATGAGTCATTGTGCTGGGTTGCATTTGTTTCTGCATTTGCAGAATTTGAGAGTCTGCGCGTGTGCTTCACCTTCCTTCATGACCATCATGGACAGCAGTGTGTCTCCTGCCCCTTTTAATCAGAGTAGCACAATGGTGAGGCTAAAGCCGTCTTATCTCAACACAATCAGATTAGAGAGGATTGCTGTTCTGTGAAGCAATACAAAGTAAAGCACCAAACCTCTTGGATCAAGATGATTTGATTAATAATTCACGATCATATTATCCGTTAAGAAGTATAAATTGTTTTATTTTTATTTATTTAATTTCCATTTGTTTCGACAATTTTCCCACAGTTCCTAAGGCTAAAAAAAGATTGAAAGATTATCTTCCCCACATGAGCAAGTGTTCTCTACTCCTCCCTCAGTTCATTTCTCCTCTTCACTTTCTGGTGGTGGTTGTGGTTAGTTCTGCCAGTGACCAGATGGGGGTGCCATGCCTGCTGCACACAGTCAGGGCCTCCTCCACACCTAATCTCATCAAAATAAACATGCCAGCAGTTGTCAGCTTCTCCAGCAGCGAGAGACAGGGAGGGAGGGTGCTATAGAAACAGGTCAGGCTAATCATGCATATAATTGCATTATGACATTTTGGGCTACTGGGACAAGACCTTTGGATATCAGGTTATCCTCGAAGCACTTAAGTGATTAACAAATGAAAATGCAGCTCTGAAACTTAATTAGATATTATGTCTCGGCCATGCCTACAGGGTGGGGTTTTAAGGTAGCTGCTGTCAGTGGGTTTCACAGAGGGCACACAATGTACTATGTACTAAGTTAAATCAGGGAAGTGCAAAATTTCCAAAATTTATCATTTCTGCCTTGGCAATATTACTTCTTTAAATAAATCCTCTGATATTCATTGCAGCTGCTAATTACAGGTTTCCTAACTGAATGCATGAGCCAGGCTGCAATGGTTATTAAATGGAAATGATGTGGGAATGCTTTCTCATTAACTTGCCCTTAACGTAGGACTATTTGCAGTAATCCTTCCTTGCATTACAGTTAAGGTAAAGAAATGTGCGTGCCCCGTTTTTATTTAAAGAAATAATCTTTGGCCATTGAGAAGCCTGACTCTCTTTCACTCTCTCTGTCATTCCCTCATTTAACCCAGAGTAAATTGTTCACATTAGAAAGGCATATTCAGGTAATCATCAGACCATTCCAGAAAATCAGAGCTACAAAGACAGGAAAGTGAAAATTAAATTGGTCAGCTGGTCTGCATGGATATTTTTTCATTACCTGCCACGGCACTTATCATATCACAAAGCATATTATTACATTATATTACATGAATATTTTAGGAATGCTCAATTGTCAAATATGGAGATGTTACTGCTATGATTTTGTTAAATTAATTGATTGTGACCTCAGCACATCTGCAGGTATACTTACATGGATTTGAGGTCTGATCTGTATTTTTTTGTATAAATGTGACTTTTACCTTTAAAATCAGATTCTAAACAGCGGTGTGCCAAAGTCTCTCATCCATCAAAATCTACATCCTGTAATTCCATATGTTAAAATTTTAAACAAACAAACACACACACACACACACACAACATAATCCTACACAAAAACAAAACACTCTCTAGATGAGCTGGTCCCAATCCCCACACCTCAGACAATAACTAAATAAAACTGTGATGTCAGTGACAGAGATCCCCACAAGAATGACTCAAAACAACAATCTCACTGGCCACAATGTAACCTCTCATTGTATCCCCCTGTTGGAATGAACTCTTGAACATGATTAGCTACTTTTCCTCTTTACTAATTCATAGGCAACTTAAGCCCCTGAACACCAAGGGCGCAATCATTCTGTAGTCTAGCTCCACTGCTTTTGTCCCTGTAAAATACACATGCACTCAGTTTGATTGTAATGATTCTTGTACTACGTCAGACTTGGTCATCCATTAACACAAGGTTCACTCTTCCTTCTCTAACAGTGAATCCAACTGAAATGC
>JAMQGT020014071.1:0-14771 GCA_024447675.2 Pterophyllum scalare
TTCTTCTGTGTTCATCACATCTTCTTTTGTGTGTTTTTGTTTCTCATCTACAGCCAAATCAGATTTCAATGACTGAAAACATTTTGGTGTCTCGCTATATTAACAACCCACTGCTCATAGACGGTGAGTCGTTACAGATATAATTTTGCTGTTTTTGACAGATTTGCACCAAACAATTTTATGACCTACCCTAATTGTTATTTTTACAGGGTTCAAGTTTGATGTTCGTTTGTACGTGTTAGTAACGTCATATGACCCTCTTCTCATCTATGTGTATGAGGAAGGCCTGGCTAGGTGAGTGTTTGGAGTTTTTCTGGAACAGTGACTAATACAATGCAAGCTACCAGCTGGTGCTCTTACAGAAGAATTTATCACCAATTCATCCATCTTTTTTTTGCTGTTTATCTGATTCTGGGTGACAGAGGCTGCTCATTTGATGCAGATGAGCGGCCTGAATGATCCCCTCTGCTCCTTATCTCAGGGGTGTCGAACTGAAACGGTACCTAGGAAAACATAAGTACTGTTCCAGGAAAAATCTCTCTTTTTCCCAATTCATTGAATATGCTGTCATTACATGTCCTTTACAATTTACAGATCATAGCAAAAAGGCATAAAGTCTTCTTTTTTGTGTGTATGTGTAAATGAATAGTAATGGTGTTTTACAACTTTATGATTTAAATAACTTGTCTAGCTCTAGAAGTATTTTTAACTTTCCCTACATTTTCATCTGTGTTGCTAGCATCACCACACCACAGTGCGTTTAATTGGAAAATTGATTATTTAATGATTTCACTGCAGTTTTCACACTTGGCAGAGCCGTCCAGTAGGTTGTGTTAGATTCTCTGGCGGGTCAGTTCTGGCCCTCCAGCTGCACATTTGACACCCCTGCCCTATCTGTAACGCTGAACTCAAAAAGCATTAGTGTCTACCACTAGCACCAGCATTACTACAACAGACCAGTACAGCATCATCACGACTGCAGGTGCTGCACCAGTCCCTCCGTCAGTCAGGCGCTACTATCTCAGCACTAAAGACGCTGAGATATTTGAACTCCTTTAGTTGGAGCATGTCCTCAACAACCCAGAGTGGGCACTCTTTAGGTGCTTTTTCACTCAGTTTCAACCACCAATTATCAATTTACTTCACCTTGTTTTTTGCACAAAAATGTTTCATTCTGAATTTTTAAACATATGTGACCTCACAGTGTGTAATTGTACAACAGTAACATGTGTTTCTAAACTATTGCCGTACTCGGAGATTAATTGTTGGCTGGAAAAGATTTTGTATTACACAATTGCAAATGATCTAGACAAAAGATGGTAGTGAAGAAAGGAGTGACTCATTCCTGAAGTGATGCCACTCTCTCTTTTTTTATATGGATGGATGGATGCTTGACCAACATGAAACTTACTCTTCATTTGGTTCACATTCTGAGATTAGGTTTTTATTTTACATGTTGCGATAGGTTTTAATAAAGTAAATTTGGTATTTAGCAGGTGACTGCATATGCAACTTTATGGGTTTGAAAAGTAGTCCGGTGTTGTTTATTATCAGTAATGAAGCTCTCTGTCTTTTTAACTCATTTTACCACTCTGTGTGTATTGTGAGATCCAGCAGGACTGTGTGAAACACAACATGTGTCTTCCATCAGCGCCCACAAGAGGGCATCCTAAACTTTGCAGACTGCCTGTGTGGAGCCAGTCGCTTTAGCCACTTTGAAACAAAGCGCCCTATTGTTTCATTTGTAGGATGTGCTAATCAAATGTTTGCTGATTGTGACATTGTTCAAAGATCATATCTTATGATGACTTTATGTAATTGCACTCTAGTTATTAGGTCTGGGTATTGAGGGCATGAATAATTTCTTCAACAAAGAAAAGGCTATTATCAGACACAGATAGGTCAGGAGAGGGTTGATGATTTATAGAATGACTGGCTCCTCGCCTCGCTCTGCTAGAGGTACGTCCTCGTGCTGGAAACAGAGTGCCACTGCCCTCTTATTTGCTGGCTTCATTATCAACTGTGTGCAATAAATCATGGGCCGAATCTTGAATCCCACTTTTATCTCCTGACATTCCTTTGCATGTGTTGGTATTCAGGTACATGGAGTGTGCCAAAGGAATTCTCATTACTGCACATGTGGCATCCACTCCTCTCAAATACTGCCAGAAACTAATCTCTTTCCCAAGTGCCCCTATTATTTAGTCAAGTGTCTCAGGGATGTGGATGTTACGGCAGATAGATGTGCAGGGAAATAGTTGGATTTGGTTGAAGTTTTTTTTTTCTTCTTGTGTAAATAAACCTTGCTCCTTCACAGATTTGCCACAGTTAAGTATGACAGGACTTCAAAGAGCATCAAGAACACGTTCATGCACCTCACCAACTACAGTGTGAACAAAAAGAGCAGTGATTATGTCAGGTAAGCCCCCTCAGTGATCAAAATACAATGTGGTGCTGTTACGGGAAGCGCGCCTCCCCGACTCATCCATTCATTACAGCTGGAGTGTTTGAAGCTCATTTCTTCCTTTTCAGTTGCGATGACCCCGAAGTTGAAGATTATGGGAACAAATGGAGTATGAGTGCAGTGCTGAGGTATTTGAAGCAGGAGGGGAAGGACACCACATGTGAGTTAGAAACTTCACCTTGTTCTTTTTGTTTTTAATATCCATGCAATGACGACAGAAGTAACATTTTTTTGAAACTTTGCATTTCACTTATCAAAAAACATCATTTTTATCAAACTGTATAAATTGTGTATGGAGCACTTTTAGAGGATTTCGTAAGATTTAGAACATCCTGTAATCTGTTCTCTTTTTTTTATATCTTATTTTGTTTTAATGTTTCCAATGCAGTGCTGATGAAACAAGTTGAGGACCTCATCATCAAAGCTGTGCTGAGTGCTGAGCTACAGATAACCACCGCCTGCAAGACGTTTGTTCCTCATAAGGCTAACTGCTTTGGTAATCATTTCATATTCTTCGCAAAATCTTTTTATTTATTTATTTTTTCAGCCACAATTGCAACAGTCTAGTCCCCCAAATATGCTTACACCTGCTGCAGCCAGTGTGGATTATGGGATCCGGTTGCATTTCCAAAAGAATTTGCACTAGGCTAGTCTGAATGTGAAGGCCAGCAGCACTATTGTAGCTGCTCAAGAATTTCTTTTGAATGAAATCTGAACTGTGGAAAAAATTTTCTTTTCTTTTTTTTGCATACTGTGCAGAAGCACACAGACAGACAGACAGACACACACACACACACACACACACTTAGTCATACATATTACCACACCCCTCACATTTCTCTTCAGTTTCAGATTCATTGTCCAGCAGTTCCTCCATGGAATTTGTCCACTGAACCATGCTGAAGCTGACATTCATTCTTCAGTGTGGAGCCTTCCTGCCTGTTGCTGCCCTCTGACTGGCTGCCGGGTCGTGGAGGGCCTGTTGACTGAAGCAGGAATTTGCTTCCTTTCCTCTGTTGCCATTCAGCCTGATTTAGGCTGACTGTTTTCTTGGCTAGTCTTGCCTAGCAGTGGGCTCGTGTGAACTCCATTTTGGAGCCATTACCCATGTTAGTGTTGGCACTAATTGTCTGCGCTCTTTCTTCGTGTCTGGCAGCCTTTCTGAGATTTTGGGTTTGAAAGCGAGTACGCTGGCCTAGCTTCTCTCAGCACCACTGCCTCTTTTTCACTCTCTTTTTCCTTTTCTCTTGCTGTTTCTTCTGCTGCTGTTATGTTTATAATTCGCCCCTTCATGCTCACATTCTCTTTCACCTCTCAGACGTTAGAAAAATAAAGGACTCTGCAGTTGTGACAGGCCTCTTAGACGTAATAGTCCTCTGATGGGTGGTTGTTTGGGTTGTATTGGGTGCATATCAGCACAATATAACCATCAGACATTCGCCTGCATAAAGATGCTATCTGCACCCTGAGCATCACTGCAAGGTTGAAAAAACACACATTAACCCAGGGTGTGAATTTTGACCATACAGGTATTTACTTACCAAGCCTCAACCTGGCTTTCATACATACCTGAGAGACACTGTAAACAATGTGATGACATATCTTTGGAGAGAGTGAAAAACAAGAATGGAAAAATGGGTTTGCTCCTATTCTCATTCATTATTTTTGTCAGGTCTGCCTGTATTTTGTTATTGTATTTTTTTTTTTTGATGCCTTCACAAAAATGCTCTACAGAAGATTCATTGACATCAAGGGCCAAACTTGGTATAATTACCTAGCTTTAGTGTAAGTAAACAGGACATTTGCATTAGCAACCGAATCTGATCTTGCTCTAATGTGTAGACTGGTAAGCATTTCTTTCTATTTTTTTTTCTTTATGACCTACTTTGAAACTGAACTAAAACTGAACAACTGGTAAGGAGTGTTTCCAATAATAGTGTAGAAACCCCAGCCCATTTCATGTATAGCTCTATTGAACAATAACAATTAGGTACTCCGCCTTTTGATTAAGACATATAATCCACCTGAGTCTGTTGTGAACATGGCCATTATTCTACTTCATCCATATCAGTTTACTGTTGCATTTAGTGCAGTTTTGTTGTCTTAGATGGCCTCAAGCAAGTTAATTACAGCATTCATAGTATATTTACAGGATTATGTTTCCAAAGATAGACATTGACGGTTCCACAAGACCACCCTCATCCTTTCTCTGTTGATCTATTCTCTCCCAGTGTGGTCATGTTGCATGCAAGCTCCCTCTCACTGTGTGAGTATGTGCATACATTATGAACACAGGAGCATGTAGAGACCAGTGTAAACTATGAGTTTTTCAAACATACAAGCTTCAAGCTGTCTAAGCTTCAGGGAGTCCAGTCTGCTATCTTTGTGGGCTTTTTCTTGTCCCTGAGGTAAATCCTACCCTAACCACCTGGGAGTCATATTCAGCCAGCCACTGTCAGCTCCTTTCCTTCTCCTCTCACACTTATCCTTACTATAATTTCCCTCTCCATTGCCACCAATACACCCAGCCTTCTTCCTGGCCTGCCTGTAATAGT
The DNA here is from genome assembly GCA_024447675.2 of Pterophyllum scalare. Lineage (NCBI taxonomy): Eukaryota > Metazoa > Chordata > Actinopteri > Cichliformes > Cichlidae > Pterophyllum > Pterophyllum scalare. The sequence goes on from JAMQGT020014071.1 coordinate 5,020, forward strand.
AAACAGGTAAAGCGTCAGAATGCATGGCAACAAATACATGCGTGTTAGCGCAGTGAATGCGCTGATAAAAGCAGCCATTGTTTGGAGTTTTAGTACAGTCTGTTGCTTGTCTGGAAGGGAGCCATGTGAGACCATAAAGCACATTATAATCTTAATTTACTGCAAATTGTTCCCTGCCATTTTAATGTCTATTAATGGCTTTAATACAATGTTTATTGTTTTCAAATTGGATTTCTTCCCTTTGCTCAAATTGCACGGTGTATCTAAATGCACATACTGTAACAAAATCTTTTTATAGCTCCGTAATGTCTCATGTGGGAAGAAATAAAAACAGCAGATTTTTCATTTTACATTGTAAGGAGTGAGCGTAAGTGTGTGTGTGTGTGTGTGTGTGTGGAGAGAAAATGCCACCCATGCAGCTCCTTACCGCTGCTGTGTGATTAATGGACAGGCTTTTTTGCTGAGAGATGCTGATTACGAGATGTTTTGACTAAGATCTGATTAGCCAAGCCAAAGGCCTATTTTATTACACACAAAACATTCCACTTACTGGTCCTATGTTTCACTGAATGTCCCTCATTAAGTGCTGAGTGTGGTTGGATCTCCCGTCTGCGAACCACTCTCCCTGTCTTACATTTGTCAGATACTCCCACACTTCACTGCGCCACAGTGTTTGTGTTCCTATGATGACAGTGCAGCTGCTGTGTTACTGAGTGTTTTTGAGAATGATTAATGGTTTTGGTCCCACTGTCACAATAACGCTATAACGTGTTAACAGCGACTTAATTTGTTGTGCTCAGAGTGCTTTCTTGATTGTGGCTCTGAGGCTTGCCTGTTAAGCTCCTTGCAACAGCAGCGAAACAGTTCAGCAGCATTAATTTATTTCTGAATTTAATTGTCATTGTTGTGAAGAAAACACACATGAAGGAAATACTTTATGTTGCTGTTGTTATTGTGGACCAACAAGCTGCATGGCCAGGGTGGGGAGATTATTGTTTTTGGGCGTTTGTCTCTTGTGGTGAATTTTCCTGCAGCGCCCATCCAATAACAAAAAAGAAAGAAAATGAAAGAAAAATTACTCTTCATCCTCCCTTTCTCTGTCATATTTATACTCCCCCGCCCTCTTTAATGGGTGTGATGTGGATGTTCGCTGCCTCTCGTCTCCTTGTCTGTGATGCTTGTTGTGGGCTCTCTGTGGGCACATTTAAAAGTTCTCCCCCGGCAGCGGTCGAGCCGCAGAATAAACGTGTCTAACAGTGAGCGCTTCGGCGGGCTCACGGGGCAGGAGTGGCGTCTGCTCCTAATTGGGGGAAAATTCGTGGCACATGGAGCCTGCTTGTCGGAGGCTGGTGAGGAGGTATAACACCTCCTATTTTTTTCCCCCTGTTGTTGTGGTGCCACTGATGAGGCACTGTAAGCTGAACCCATTTATTTCAGTGCTCTTGTCCCTAAGCCTAATGTATGATACTTTGATACACAAACATACTCTCTACATCGTTCTACGAAAGTGGATAGAATGGAATAAAGCTAGCAAGTGGAAAATAAAATGCTCGCACTCTGCTTAAGTGAGCATTGCTTAGCAGTGTGGGTCCCGTCCAGCCCCAGGAGTTAAAGAAGTTAAAGATGGCAGTGGCGGCTCATATTGCAGCTCTTGGCTTGTGGATGTATGGCAGACTCTGCTCATTTCCATCACAAAAATAGTATTTGCACTTTAACCAATTTGGACCCTATGACTCTACCATAAGTTCAGCTCACAGTGCATATGATATACAGTGAGTTATTGATACTGTGCTACCGTGATGTAAAGAGATGCTTTCAAAGTGTGTCCCAAACTATCTGAATAGCACATGGTGAAAAAAAATGTGATCTAATAAACATATTTAAAGGTACAGTAATTAATAGGAAAAAAAGAATGTTGTACTCATAAATATACATAGATTAATGTGTAATTACAGCTTCCAACAATTGATGCATTTGTCATTATGTCTTTCTCCTCCTCCACCACTGCTCTCTCCTCCCTCATTTCCACCTCACCCTCTTCCGCCTCATCTCCTGAACTGAAGTCACAATTCTAACACAAAAACATTCCCAAAGATGCTTATTTGTTCCCAATAGTGTTGCAGTTACTTATTGTCAGGATATTAGACATATGACCCTCCCGTCTGCAGACATCTGACAACAAGCCGCTAAACAGCAGCAACAGTTGGTTATAAGCTAATGCTGTGCCAACTAATATTGGGGTTAGGTGTTCTAAAAATCACACATTCTCTCTGATAAACAGTTTGATTACATTCTCACATCATATGAGTGAGAGTTTGTATCCAACAGTATTAGATCCACTTCAAAGAAGGTTTCACTAATGCTGGCTAACAGCAGCTAACAGTGGCAAAAACAGCAGCGCTTACAGACAGAAAAGTTCAGGATATCCTCAACAACACACCTCGTTATCCCTGTCATTGGACAGAAGTGAGCTTCTCATCAACTTGTATTGGACTCCTTTCACAAAGTTTTACAGTCTCCTCAAGAGTAAATAGACGTGGACACCCAGCATTTTGACAGCTGAGGTAAACGGCAGACTGACAGCCTACACTCATTACAGATAAACAGCAGTCAGAGTTGTTTGTCCTACAGTGGCCACCGTAGCTAGGATTATACACTTGAATTGGGAGGGGTAAGAAAACAAAATTCAGTTGACTGCAGTCTGCAATCTACTGACATCTAGTGGTGAGATTTTACACACCATAACTTTAATACTTAACAAGAACCCTGCACCACAATTTTTAGTTTGATATATTTTGTCTGTTTGACCAGAGTAGATTTGTTTCTTACAGAAATCGCATGCCTGTTGCATTTTTTCAACAGTAACAGTGTATTTCTTCCAACATGAATGCAGCAGTCCGCTTTATATTGCATGCGGATAACCTATAAATTACATACACCAAACAGGCATGATTGTATGAGTCATGTTTTTACCCTATAAAGAAGTCCATATAAGCTTTTATAAACATGTGCTCCTATAACCCATTTATCATTCATAGAAAGGAAATATAACATCTGTCCTCAGGTACGAAATCCATTTCGTTCTTAAATGAGTTGAACGTAATAAATGGAGACCTGCATTTCTACCAAAATGAATAAAACTTCTTGACCGTTTCTGATAAATATCAAAATAGTTTTATTTTACATCTGCCTCAAGTTTTTTTTTTTTTGCTTTTTTGATCCAACATCTGTAAGTTATTTAGACATGCTGCACTGTACATACTATACACATCTCATACAGACATGGTTTGTTTAATGGTTAACTTCATACATACATACAACGCTACATAATTACATCACTCATCCTTTTAAACCTGATCTGCTCAGGTTTATCAGTGTGATACTGAGCGTAACACTGGGCCACTGGTTGCTGTCATGCTGGCTTTTGTGTGCTTAACACTGGCATTGACCTGAGATGTTAGAACAAACAGTGCTGCTTACAACAGCTTTGAAACCTCCAACCACCCAGGCCCAATCTCAACACAGTCTGTTCTTTTGAAGTGCCATTAGAAGGATTTTTCCCTCTGCCTCTTTGGCTAGGCTTCATGCTATCCCTGTAAAATACTGCGGTTTCTCTGCACGCTGCTGCTGGGGCCGATGGGTTGTTCGCTTGTTGGGTGACACTCCCCAGAACAGTGTGAGGGCTTTTGTATGCCACATAGGGCAACTCTGCCACAGTGAGCCATATATCAGTCACTGAAACGGGAGAGAAAATTGGGGTAGAGTGGATTAATTTTTACACAGGGAACTGCCTGACCGCCTTTTTATTGTGTCACTCAGTGCTCAGCTATTACTGGAGTGAAATATATACTATAATAATATATTGTCTAAGGCTTTCTAATTCCCTAGATTTTGCCACTGTAAGTCATGGTCCCAGTTTTATGTCTGAATTTATTTTCCAAGTTGAACAAAATACTAACTTGTGATGGGGCTGAAGCTCTTTGTGATGACCATTAGGGCACTTTCCTTGTTAATATCTAATCAAACTGTGTAGATTTTTCTTTAACCATCCCAACCAAAATTATTGAGTGTACACTTTTATCTACCATATTATGTAAGCACCTTCATGAGAGAAGTAAATGGGCTTGGTTAAAACATTTGAGGCAGTTGCTCAGTAGCAGACCTTGGTAAATGTTTCTTTCTTGAGTGATTGTGCATATAACGTGTGTAATCAATAGCAGAAAGCCATAGGCCATGTTGCCAGATGTCACATAATGAGGTTATGACAGAACTCTGGAAGTGCTTGTGACTTTGATATCCTTCATCCTTGAACTGAGCAGTTTTTTTTTTTAGTAATCTTGCCTCTGCTGACTTCTTTGTCTGTGAAAACCTTTTGATTCATTTTGTGTTTCCCTCTTTAGAACTGTATGGTTTTGATGTGCTCATTGACTCCAACCTCAAACCCTGGTTGTTAGAGGTGAACCTTTCTCCCTCCCTGGCCTGGTGAGTGACTCAATTACAGTATTGAATTGTTGTCATTTGTTATTTCAGGAGAATCTCTTTCTGAAAACATACAGTACTCTGCAAAAGTCTTGAGCCACCTCTCATTTCTTATATTTTGATTCTAAAGAGCAAGACTTTCTCGTATTTTTTCTAAAGTGGTCTTGAACAATAGTTATCCAGACCTTCTGAAGGTCTTTCAAAGTTTTTTATTTTTATAAAGATTTAAAGAGTTTATTCATTTTCAGTCCAGTCCTTGTACCTGACCATTTTCAGGGGAATGTTTTTTGTTTGTTAAGCTAACTAACACTGACCTATGAGTCATTCAAGCATGAAAAAGGCCCCTAACTCAAGGGATGAACCAGTGCTGTGTCTATATGCAACAGACACTTAGCATAGAACCAATTTAAATTGTATCTTTAGGCATTTTGTTATTCGCAGCCTGTAGTGTGTCCTTAAAAAAACTAAGAAAACTGGACACGTGAAGGACAAAAGAAGTGGCAGGATTAAAAAAATAAAACGTATAGAGCAGATGAAGAATATCTGAAGTCATGTTCTTCAGAAATAGGAAAAAAATCAGCATAGACCTGATACATGACCTGAGAGATGCATCTGGATCTTTAACTGATCCATCTACTGTTCACCAAAGCCTTATTAGAAATGTTCTCAGTGGAAGAGTGGCTGTCAAGAAGCAAATCTGAAATTGCAACAAAGCTTGCCTGAGAGTTCAGGCTGTGTTGGAAAATAAAGTATTGACTTTCAAGCTGGCTAAAATTAGAAAACTTTGTTTTTGTCTTATATACTATAATTCTACTTATTTTTGCACATGTTTCAAGAGCATTGCTGCATTTATTTCCCATTTTCCTGTCAAAATATAAAGAAATGTGGGGTGAGTCAAGACTTTTGCACAATACCTGTAAGTATTTATTTATAACCTTAAGGTCAAAATATGTTCTTAATTTAAGTGTCATGTTGAAGGCAGTGCCACTCTACTAATAAGCATTTAAGTCTAAGAGTATATGATAATAATGTGTTTCTTATTTACAGTGATGCACCGTTAGATCTAAAGATAAAGGCCAGCATGATTGCAGACATGTTTTCACTTGTGGGTGAGTGCATGCTGCAAAAATGAATGCAACTTATATTTAATTTCAGTTTTGCAGAAGTAGTTGGACTTTTTAGACAATCACTTCATATAAAAGCTGCACTTGATGAAGCTTGATGTTTAAATCCAGTAGACTACTAAATAAAATGCTGGTGAGTACTCCAAACTTCAGAAGTCCCTGAGTTGCCCCCAATGTCTCATTCACACATGTGTGAGTGTGTGTGTGTGTGTGTGAATGTTAGGATTTACTCTGCATTACTCTCATACTTAACCCTATAATACTAATATGAGTTTTGTAACACTATCACTCTCACTTTCACGTAGGTGAAAATCATCCGATGTTAGTGTTCTAGGATTAAGCTGTGGATGGAAAAATACTTAGGCACAATTAAGAGATTTTTCAAAGATTATAGATCATTCAAGTATACATATTTGGGGGGAAAACCTTTTGGGAAGGCTAATATAAAATGAAAAGTGCTGCAATTATACTTTATTTTCTGCACTAGTCTCACTTAAAAAGCATAGCTGCTAGTTGGTCCTTATAACCAGCAGGTTTCAAGTGGAGACAGTCGTCTATTGTTTAATGCTTAATGTTTTCCTGCATTGCACGAGTTGAGTTTTGCAAAGTGCCAAAAATAGTTGTATGGCTTCCTAATGGGCACTCCACTGTTGAAAGAATAAATCGTAGCCTTCATTAATTGATATTAAATGACTTGCAGACAAAAATCGTTAACGTAGGCCTATTTTTTTTGTAGTCGTTAAGCCTGGTCCAAGGCAGAGATCAACATTGTGTTTAATGTTTGCAGAAGGGAAGGAGCAGTACTATGTCTCTGTTATGTTTCCTCCCTTAATTATAAATTCTCAAGTAGATGAAGACTTGAGATATGAAACCATAGGAGCCCACGTACTGTCTGAGACTTTGTCCATTTACTTGTAGATGTAAAATCAATCTATATATGTAGGGAAAAGGATCTTGATTGTTAACTTAACTTAATCCTCTTCATTATCTTATTACCATTTATATTTTACACAGAGCCTACTGATTAGCAGGCATCCATTTAAAATGGCACCGAACCATTATGTCTAACTGTGGTCTCAGCCTAATGATATTAGAGGAGTGGTGATTATGTGCGTGTGAGTGCCTGTGTGCATGTACGCATGTGTGTGTAACCCTAGGCCATACTGTGGCTTGAAACCCTCTCCACTGGCTCATTAAATGAAAGACTAGAATCATAAATTGCCAGTTATCTTTGGACGGAGATGTTACTGCGCGTCTGGGGAAAATAAGCGGTGGCATGTAAAACATAGCACATCTATTATGTACCAAACAAACTAAGTCGCTGTTGGCTGATAACACTTGGGCTGCCTCCCAGACCTGTAAATAATGACAGCATTCCATTTGCATTAATTTTCTGCCGGCGTGTAGCTGTCAGTTCTCTGTCACCAGTGTTTGTAATAATTGCCGTGTTTAGGCAAGAGCATGGGGGGGGGGCCTTGAAACTTACCTGACGGCTTGGGTGAGGTAGAATAAATAGCCCAGAGCTCCAAGCTGTCAATAGATTTAATTCACCCCAAGTGTGAGAGCAAGATATAACACAAATGTATTTATTTAAAAGGTCACTGTGACCACTAGTTAGCTATGAGGGAATGTGGGAATCCGTAAACAGAAGATTACGGATTTAAATCTTTTTGACAGGGTGGGAACATCTCGCCAAGAAAATGAAATGACTAACTTGTTGAACCTTAAATGTAAAGTAAAATTTAAAGAACATTGATAGGTTCAAATCATTCAACATTAGCAAAGAACAAATGCACCAACAGCTTTCTTAGTTTTACTTCCGCAAGGAGGAAAATCCCATCCTCTGAGCTCAGCTCCCGGGTCAAGGGACGTGACCTTTCACTGAGCAAAGAGGAAGTGGTCTCCTACGGATCAACCTCCTTGTTTCACTTTTTATTTCAGACCTTCACAGTAAAGTCACGTGGGTTACATAAACTCAGTTTACAACATGTAATAAACGGCATTCTTGGCTCTTTCCTTACCATATATGGTAGTAAGCATACTGTGGAATGTCTGTAAGTTACATTTGTATACGCAGCCTACGTGAGGGTCTGTGTCTTGTATGTCTTATATGTAAGAATGTGTATGAATCTTATATGTGTAAATGTATGAATGTATTTCCTGCAGACTTCAAAATAAAACAACAGTGTAATATAAAACTTATGAAAACAGAAGATAAGATAATTCAATGTAAACAGAAGAAAGTTTACAGAATAATCCTAACACAAGTGCACTTATGAATACTCTTATGCTCAAACATGGTGTTCATTATTGACAAACTATGGCACAGAAGTCCAAAAACAGAACATCACTGAGGTTCAGATCAAGCATGTTGTTCCTCCCAGTCACGCCCCTCCATTTCTCATTGTCATCAGCACCCCACCCAGTGACAGCAAGAAGGCTAAGAAATTATAAATGCATATAAAACCAACCAAATTAAGCACCCGATCCCCAGTCTGAAGATTGGGGGGGGGGAGCAACCATCTCGTCCACCAGGGAAAACCCCGGTGTGTTGGGAGCAAACCAGGGGGATAAAAGTATACCCACCCCTACACCTTGTCTCTCACTGAGGGTAATGTCAGATTGGTGGAGAGTCCAGAAGACTGGTTCTAGAACCCAAGTTGTGCACTGTGGTGAGCCTGACTATATCTAGCCAGTATCTTTCAACCTCACGCACTCCTCAGGCTCCTTCCCCATCAGAGAGGTGACATTTAATATTTAGTTTCAATGAGCTAGTTTCACCAGCCGGGGTTGAACCTCTAGGGCCTCCATACTTGACTGCCCTATGGTGCCTCCTGCAGGTGATGAGCCCACAAAAGGGGGCGGGCCTATATTGACTCTTTGTGTTGCATCTGACCAGGGCCCATGGGCTATGGCCCAGCCATTAGGTGCTTTCTAGCTCCTCCCCAGGCCTGGCACCAAGGTGGGGCCCCAGTAATCCTGGCCCAGGCAGGGTAAACTGGTCCCTTGGTCATTTCTTCATGGGACCAATTTGCCTTGGGATACCCTACCAGGTGCAAAAGCCCCTGACAACCTAGCCCTGGGATCACTGGGACACACAAACCACACTATTAAAGTGGCAATTCACAGAGGGGAAAAGTGGTCATTCTAAAAAAAAAATAACGTACATATATTAACAGTTAGTTGTAGAATAACGCCTAAGCTTGTTTGCAGTTATAGGTGTCAGTTTTTGCTTAAATGTAGTAGGGGGAAATTGAACAGGCTTAGTGGTGGTGCAGAATCTCATTATTAAACCATGATAGTTAGAAGCTTTATCTTTTTAGTGCCGGGAATCTTTATGCTAAGCTAAGCTAACTAGCTGAGTGGCATCATTTCAGACCATTTCTTTAATGACTTAGTCATATTAAAGTAAAAATAGGATGACAGGGTCCTTGACTAGGAACAGTCTGTGGTTGCCCAGTGATTGCATTGATTTTTTTTTTTTTTTTTACTGTTAGAGACCAATTGCAAGTAGTTGCAGTGACCAAGTGGTCGCCAAGTGGTAGAATATGAATCCATTCTTAGACAGATTGGCAAAGGTGTACAAATTTATAAAAGGTTTGTCTAATTTATAAAAGCAGACAGACTACCAACACTCAGTCAGTGTGAGTCGGTCTGTGTCGTTGAGCACCACTCATCTGCAATGCATGTCTTTGCAAAAAGGGACTCTACTCAGCTGGTTGTTTTCTAGTTATGTTCCTATATAAAAGCAATTATTTTATATGATTTTTTGTGTGATTTCTACCAATTTATCACATTTAATCACTGTTTTATTACAAACACATTTGACCCTGTTCAGTTGTAAACACATAGTGGTCTAACTTCATTTTATTGCTGTTTGGTACTACCCTGACACATCAGAGTCAACTGAATGCAAGTAGTCCCCATCTTCAAGTAGTCATTTCAAAACCATCAAGACTGCAAGTTCATTGCATATAGTTGCAATAGTTTTTGTCATACAGTGGTCTCCAACAACTGTTGTTACTAGTGTGACTGTAGCATAAGGTTGAAACCCATTCAGCATCAGGGGTCTGGGTTGCATTATGTTGCAGTTTGTCCCCATTTTGAAACATTTCTTTCTTTCTTTCTTTTTTTTTTTTAAAGCCTGTC
>JAMQGT020014072.1:0-39499 GCA_024447675.2 Pterophyllum scalare
ATTTTTTTCTCTAATGTCTAAAATTTTATTTGTAAAGAAATCCATGAAGTCTCTACTAGTTAAAATGAAAGGAATACTCGGCTCTAAAGAGCTCTGACTCTTTGTCAGCCTGGCTACAGTGCTGAAAAGAAACCTGGGGTTGTTCTTGTTTTGCCAACCTGCCAACACTGTGTTTGTCCAGAAGCAGACGGCGCTGACTGTGACGTGACGTGTTTAAAGTGTCACATTCACCTTATTTGCTGATTTGCACTGATGTTTGTTTTTGATGGAAAAGTCTGGAGGATTCTCTGTGGGATGTCACATAAATGATCCCTGAATTGTAGCTTTAAACAGAGGACACAGATGTTGGTACCAATTGGTGAATAGGCTGATACTGAGTTTAATCAGATTTTATTATAGATTAAGTTGAAAGCTCATTTCAGTCATGTAAAAAACCGAGGATGACTTTTTGTGTTCACTAACAGCTTTTTTTGTTGTGTACATCAACTGCTGTGTGCATGTTTGTGAAGTGCACTGATTTACCTGCTTACAGGTGAATCAGAATCATGATTTAATGTCTGTTTACTTGAGTACATCTCTGATGACTGACAGAATACGTGTTTTACTGACGTCATGAGTTTTGTTTAGTTTGATCGACTGACTCAAAAGAGATTCAGATGTTTTTAAATGTTGTCGCGTGACCCTGCAGGCAACTCCTGCCTGGTGCTGTAAAGCCTGGTGGTGAAGTAATAGATCATGTGATAAGTTTGAGCTGCAAGTTTCTCTCCATCATCATGTTGTCTGACTGCATCGTCTCTAAGTGGTCTGTTTAACCTGGCCGGCGTGGAGCGGCGCAGCGGCCTGGTTACAACGGTTCAGACCTCTAATATTTGAGTTTGAATGTGAACATGAATATTTTGAATGCAGTGAAAACAAAGCAGCACACAGACAAATATTGACAGGAGACGGAGAGGAGCTGACGAGCTGACATGATGTTTGCTGAACACCTGCTGTTTACTCACCTGTGTCCAAGTGTGTGTGTGTAGTGTGTGTGAGAGAGAGAGAGAGAGAGAGAGAAATCTCTGTGCTAAAGATTTGTTTATAAAGGTAGAGCAGCGCTGATGGGCACTCAGATATTGAGATAATGAGACAGGCAGGTATACTCTGCAGGTGTGTTTTCTCTTCACCACACACACACTCTTGCTCTCACCTGGATGGCATCACCTTATTTTATTTGTATTTTTATGTCCTGGTGCAGGGGTTTTGGTGTTAAACAGCAGGTTAACATCTGGACAGCGGTGCCAGTTTCAGTCCAGCTGTTTACTGATCTTTGGATCATTTCTAGAAAACCAATTCTGCATCAGCCAATCATTCATTAAGATTTTGCAGTGGCTTCTCCCACAAACACTGACATCAGTTTGTAGTTTTATGTTGCAGTTGGGTAAAAATATGTGGAACCAGTTGATTCATCAGTGGTAGAAACTGGGACCAGGCTGGTCAAGGATCAGCACCTGAGCCACCCGAGCTGCTGCTTAACATGAAATTAAAGGTTTCATAAATCTGAAACCATCAGCTGAGGATGAAGATCTCTGGTTTGTGATGGTTCTGACATCCAGTTTAGATCAAGATCAGTGACTTCAGACTGTGAGGAAAAACATCTGCTTTAATCTGCAGTGTTCTTGATGTTCTTGAGGTGTTCATCTTTATCCTGAGACCACAGTTCATCTGAATACAAATACCAGCATGTTAAACCTATTAGATTATTAATGCCCTCCACATTAATAAAGTTTGATTCAAACATGTTATGATGCCTCTAATGGAGCCAAATGCGCTCATGGGCGCGCCCACACACACACACACGACACACAGCACAAGCACTGTCAGTCGTCCACTTTGTGCTCAGCTTTGAGCATTTTCTGTTAGATGAGTCAACTAATCAGATTTTTTTCATGCTTCCTGGTTGGCTGTTTCAGCCATCACAGCATGCAGTTCTCTGGGAGCAGAGCAGCAAAATCCAAGTGTCAAAAGGATGTCAACAGTGGAGGGAATGCTGAGAGGTGATCTCTGAGAGTTAGAGCTGCTGTTTGTGCTGGTGGCCATGTTTTAGAGAAGACATTGAGAGGGCGAAGAGGACCAATCAGGTCCTGTGGGGGTTGGGTCTTTAAATGTCCTTATGAAACTCAACTACACTCTCTAAATATTCATAGCTCCATGCTTTGACCTTTGAACCTGCCATGTTGAGTCCCCAGCTCTGACTGCGGGCTGTCTTTGCCTCGGGTTTCTGCATTTATGTTCTTAAGGATCAGATTTACACAAACTTTCCTTCAGATTTGAATCTCTGGTATTAATCTGAGTCAGACTCAGTAAATAATCAATAATCAATCAGAGCGGCTGATCCATGGGCTGATTACAGACCGTAGAGCTTGGACTTTTACTTTGAAAAGGTGTTCCTGCGGGCTCTCTCTGTGATTATTATCGGCGTTCAGTTCACAGAGTTTATTACAGGACCTGCAGAGATTTATTACCCACAATGCACCTGGACTCATAAACCGCTCTCTGTGGGAGGAGGGGGGGGGTGAGAGGTCTGACTGATGGAGGGATGACAGCGAGAGAGAGAAAGCGGGCAATTGAAGGGGGGCACGGGGAGGGGAGTGGAACTCCCAGCATGCTGTGTGGCGGGTGGCGGGCTCAGAAGCTCCACCCCCCTCCTGATGTGTCTCGCAGATCAGAAAAACCTTCATCTGTTCATCTGATGGACTGCCGTCTCCATGGTAACAGGCCTGCAGCACCATGGTCGAACACTGGTAACCATGGCAGCCGCCATCAGGAGAGCAGAGGAGGGATGAGAGTGAAGTGATGAAGATGGAAGGAAGTGACAAATACTGGAGGAGAATGTGTTCTTATTAACAGAATGTAGAACTTTGCACCTGTCCAGGTGTTCAGCAGTCAGCAGCCAATGGAAGCACAGCTGTCAGTAATTTGGTCTCATTTGGCTCTGCCTTTTCATCTGATCTCCGCTTGTTTTACTAATACCACAGTTATAAAAGATAGACGTCACCTGATTTGTACATGGAAACCATTTCACTACGCCCGTGTGAAAATGCTCACACTTTCTGTGACAGTTAACTGTAATTTCCCCATTGTAGGATTAATAAAGTATAATTCATTCAGTCATTCATTCATTCAAAAGGAATTGTTTTTTTATTGTCACCTGACACCTGAATGTTGATGTCAGTGTTGTGAAGACATGTGGACGTTATGTTCTTCTATCAAACCTCTCTATGTTAGAGCCCCTGGTGGGCATTACAAGAATTGGAGTTTGATGGTCATCTCCCATTACACCTCCATGATTTCCTCCCCTGGCTGCTCTGCACTCATGGTGTTTATGCTCTCCTTCAAACCTTCACCTCTGCTGGCTCCGCCCCCAGTATAGCCTCACATCTGAAACCCACACACACACACACACACACACCCTGCCTCTATTAACCCCACAAAACTCACCGCTGTATCAGCATCACTTCAGCATCACCTGGCCTACTGCCGCTAACCCCCGTCAATATCATAGCTCCGCCATCTTTTAACACCCCGCCCCTTTGCGTTAACACCACCCCTCCACAGTAACACCTTAATCTCGCCCTCGTTCTGCTGCCGCATCGTGCTGAAATATGTTTCAAATGCCGCCGTAATCCTCGCAGGAGAAGAAGGAGAGAGAGAGCACTCCACGGTGGAGGATTCCTCTCCTCCCCCCGCTGCTTGCGGTCCCTTGCTCCCTCTCCTCATCTCTCAGGGATTATCTCCCTCTGCAGCCGAGGCTTCTGGGAAATATTAGAAAAGAGGGGATGGGTTCTCCCTGAGCGTGCTCAGTCAGTGCATCCTCTGCTCACTCTCTGAGGAAAGCTGCAGCTTCTTATTGAGTTAATATCAGGTAATTACAGCCTTATTACAGCATTATTACCATGTTATTAAAGCTCAGCTGGTACCGAGGGTGTTGGTTTGATTCCCACGGGCAGCACCTCGCTGCTGATTTTAGTGGCACAAACAGTTGGAGTCACCTGTCACCTGGTGGATTACACAGAACAGCACCAACACTGTTTAACTGGCTGCTTTTACTTCGCTGCAAACCAATAAAAATAAAAATCAGACTCATGAATGATGGTGATGATGAAGACGATGGTCAGCCTTTACTCTATTTAATCATTCATAGACCCTGACCTTTGTGGAAGGAGCTGAGCCTTTCTGCTTCATCTTCTCTATGCGGCAGTCGTATCCAGGATGTTCAACCCTGAGAGTTACTGATTTATTGATCGATTGATTTCTGAGTAACAGACCGACGCATTGCTTGCGGCTGTGGAAGATGTAGGCCTTTATAAATGAGTTAAAGCTGTAACCACGGTGATGTTGTGTGGTCCCGAGGCTTAGCTCAGTGTGTGATCAGTCACATCACACGTGTAACATCAGCGTACGAGGCGTTTGAATGCTGCTTCTTAAATTAAATGGCTTTGTTTGCAACTGCTGCCGTCTGACTCTGTGCGTTAAAGGTTTGATATCAGGTCTCTGATTCCGAATTATTTCCATCAGTTTGGTCTATTTAACGGCTGAAACCTGAGTTTCTCTGCAGATGGCATCTTTCCCCACGTTGATCCCCAAATGTAGTCCGCATGTGTCTCACTTGCTTTCTGACAGCAGAATAAACTGCAGAGGTGTAACTGTGATGTCCAATCAGCATGAAGACAGAGTGTCAGCGTGTCGCCGTGAAGCTCTTTGTGTTGTCAGCGGGTCAGTCTAAGTGCTGAGGTTCAGGCTGATACTGCCAGATGAGTGGGCATTTTAAACTCTGACCTTCTGAGACCTTTTAGGCTTCGTACTCTGAGCTTTGCCTCTCAGGCTTGTCATACAGCCTTGAAAATCCCTTCAGGCAGCACTGCTGAATAACCCACCCTGCAGAGGTTCAATCAGATTGAAGCTAATTTTTTTCCCTTGAAGTGGCTGAGCTGCTCAGATTGATTGATCACATGTTTGCAGTGTGTTTTCAGTGGATCAGTAAATCTGATTCTGACTTTGATCCCTGAAAGAGTTGAGCGTGAGCAGGTCAGCTCAGGTTATTGATCAAATCGATCACTGAAGGATTGACTGTAAATATGAGTTAAAATGGGAGTTTTCCCTTCAGTCTGTCAGAGTGTGTCTGCTGATCAATCTGATCAGATCAATAACTGCTGATGTGTCTGTCTGCAGTGGAAACGCATGGAACAGGAAATGCTTCAGGGGACAGAGCAGCGGGCAAGTGAGGTACACACACACCCCTCCAAGTATCCAGGGTCTGGGCCCAAATTTGGTTGTTTTAATTAGGACCCAAGCAAGCACTGAGAACGATGGCCTCCATTTCTTATTATTTGTCTCTCAAGTTAAACACCTTTTTGGGGGTCTAAACATGCTCAAAAACTCATGAAATTTTGTACACCAATCAGGTCTGGTGAAAGTTTACATATTTTAATGGCATCACATATGGCCCTTCCAAAATGTCTCTATAGCGTCACCTAAAGACGAGCCCCAGTGGTGTGTTTCACATACATGTCTGAAATATGGTACACACATGTAACATGTCAAGATGCACAAAAAATGGAAGCGTGGGCCCGTTCTTAAGTGTTTCACCAGTTCATTGAAACCAGCACCAGCACTGGCACGAGCACCGGCACCTCGGAGGTGGAAACGTAATATTGGAGTGATGACCTACACCCAACAGGAAGTCTGCCATCTTGAATGAATTAGGCAATTTTTGCGATTTCCAGCCCAACTTTTTGAAACTCCTCCTAGGGTTTTCATGGGATCAACTTCATATTTGGTCAGCCAAAACTACAGGCCTGGGTGAATCTAAATGATGAAACTGTTTAGTTTTTTTTGGAGGGCATGGCCATTAATTGGTTGTCATTCACCCATACATGATGCAATCTAGCCCAAATTTCTACAGTATGATGAGGATCCACCCCTCAACAAAATAGTATGGCGATATTTAAGGGTGATCACAGTGCCACCTAGTGGGGATAGAAAATGTCATGTTTAATACTTTGACATAGTGCTGGTCCCACTTTTACCCCATCCACCTCAAAAGTGGTCTGAATAAACATCAGACGATGATGATTCAGTGCAAAAATTGTCAGTTTTCTTTTCATTTAATGGCGCACTCTGGTGGTAAGCTGATTCGCCATGAAACAGGAAGTGCTTGATGAGGAGCTTGGAAAGCTTAACAAGTCATGATATTTGGCACACATATCTGCCATTATGCAAACTTTCAGGTTTGATTGCTTTGATCACTGAATATGGCAAAATGGCTCCACAGCACCACCTAGAACATTTCAAAACATCAGCCCTGCAGCTACGTTTTATCTGCATTTCTGAAATTTTGCAGGCTCGTGTAACATCCTGAGACGTGCAACAAAACCCAACAGGAAGTCAGCCTTTTTTAATTGAAATGTGATTTTTTTTTGTGGCTATTTTCTGATATTTTCAGGCCTTCTATTTTAACAAACTTGTCCTAAGGTATTCAGCCCAATGAGACTAAAATTGCTCAACATCATCCAGACAAGTGGGCCATCAAAAGTTGTCAAAGGTTTTGTAGAATATTAAACAGTGTTGCCGTAGCATTGCTCCGATTTTGGGTCCCGTTTGAGTGGAGCATTTATCTCCATTTTCAGGCCTTATACTTTAACTAATCCTTCCTACAGATTTCATCAGAACCACATTATGTTTGGTGAGTTCAATCTAAAGAACCTGATGATGTTAAATTGTGAAGTTTTGGGGGTTTTGTCAAAGGGCATGTTTGTGGTGGCAGGCTGAATTTCAATCATTCACCACAGGACACCAAATTGTCGCATCTCAAACATACATTGTCCAGTCTGTTCCAAACGTCACATGAGAGTGTGAGTCTGGACACGTCTGTGTACCAACATTGGGTCACACTCATAACTCCACCTAGTGTGAACAGCAAATGAGCAGGAGATTGATAATCATCATCGCACGAGCATGAAATTTTTATTGTTGGGTGCAGGTATTTTATACAGCAGCATGACATATAATTAGTGGGTACTTGCCAACACCACCTAGTGGGCATAGGAGACATTCAGTGGCCGAATGACAAAACATCCAAGTAGCATACCGGCCTAAAAACATTCAGGGGAACCCGTGACGCTCCGGACCGTATAAACCGCGAACCGTAGCGTGGCTCAAACACATCGCAGCTCGCTGTGCGCCTGGGGGCGTGGGCCCTATCATCACTGCTTGCAGCATTAATTACTTTTGTTTTTGAGCCTTCAGAACTTCATAAGTCCAGCAGATATTCACATGAAAGTTAAGCTGTTTTAAAAACTGCAAACAAATCAGTTTTGCAGCCACTACAGGAGTCTCAATCTAAAGTCAGGAGTCTCTATCTAAAGACAAATCGGTTTGTTTTTTTTCTCTGAGCAGCTGTGAGCATTGGTGTTATGACCCATCACAGTCTGAATGAACTTCAGCAGTTCAGCAGTGATGCAGAGGAGCAGAAACCAGCATTGGTACCTGGATGTTTGATCTGTTTCAGATAATTTATTGGAGGAAACCTCACAAAATGCATTCAGGGTAAACTTCATATCACCACATGACACAGGTGGCTGCCCAGGAGAAGTTTGAGACCATGAAAGGTCTCGTTTTTATGTACATCAAGGATCATCTTCTAGCTGTGATTCGCTCTGGTTTAGAATAATCACGTATCTCCTACAAGCGTAAAAAAAAGATGTTTCTTTTAGAATGTTTTGATTTGAGCATTTTTCTGATTCAGTCCAGTGATTTCCAGCCTTGGGGTCAGGCCCTCCATCACATGATTAACAGGAGACTGAAAAGCAAAGAAACACAAACACACTTTTTAAAATCATCAATTCAAGGTTTATTTCCTGTTTTCTAATGCCAAGTTGAGCACTAAAAGTACTGCAGTACCAGTATTTCCTCTGAAAGTATTCTCAGTATTCTTTTATCAAGTTTTCCACAATAAAAACATTTAGCACTCAAACAGAAATAAAACCTTCAATATCATCAAAGTGAAGTAGAAAGAAGTGATTAATCATTTAGTCATCAATCATTTTAATAAAACAGTGTGATTGAATATTGATTATTTGATTAATTTGATTTAATTTTTAAGATGTCCATTATTCAAAAATGTTAAGAATATTAATCATTTAGAAACATGGAAACAAAAACCTGCACTTGTCCTCAGCACATGTAATTTTACACAATCATCACCTCTCGAAAACAGCTTTCTCCATCTGTTACTGATTAATTTATTGATAGTGATGAATTTTTTTTGGTTTCATTGATTAATGCTCCTTATTTGTTGATATTGGAGTCATTCACTGATGTTTCTGTTTCAGTCGAGTCTCAGTAGAATCTGTTTCTGCTGCTCTGCCTGCATCTGTTTTCTTCTTCTGATTAAATTTTGTTATTAATGTAGCGCCGTCATTTTTTCCTCCTGAAGCCTGTTAATTCAGGCTGGAGGGCTCCACGGGGATTAGAGCCTGGAGAGCTTTTTAATTTCACACACAAACTCAGCAGCTGCTGGCAAATCAACGCCAGGCGGCCAGTGAGCCGCCGCAGACCAGAGCTGACACCAGAAACCAGGCCTTCAAAACCAGTCTGTCGAACCTTTAAACAGAAGCTGTCCACACATTAACACCAGGCCTCCAATCCAGTTTTACAAAACCACACCTCTAAAACCAACCCTCCCTCTAAAACCACCAGTCTAGGCCTCCAAACCAGGCAGTGAAACCAGTCCTCTGAACTAGTACTTCAAACCAGCTCTCTAGAACCAGGACTCTGGTCCCAGTCCTGGAAACCAGATCTCCAAAGCAGACTTTCACTTCTGTCCTTCCAACCTTGAACCCAGATTAACTTTAACCTTTTTGATGGCAGCTTCTGGACTACACAGCCCAGCTTTGGTAGAGGTAGAGGAACTCTCTGAGATAGACCCAGATGAGTTTCCATCAGGTTGGTTGATTATTGATGATTGATCTTAGATGTCAGGTCTGTGCAGAAAAGTATAGAATACATGTAAATGCCTCTTAATGATACTGAAGTACTTGAGTAAATGCAGTTACTTCCACAGTTAGTACAGTTACAGTAGGATGTTGAAGGTCGGAGGAGGAAGAAAAGGAGGAGGAGCTGTTCATTTACTCTTCACCCCCCCAATGCTCCTCCTCCTGATAATTAAAGTTTCCTTGCGTTCTCACCTCCACATCCTGAGCCCTCCTCCTCCTCCTCTCCCTCCTTTGTTGACCTTCACTCCTCATGTTAAAGGTCAAAGTAGTTCCTTTCATTTACCCCCCTCCTCTCCTCCTCTTCACCCTGTGCCTCTCTCACCTCCACCTCCACCTCCTGTCCTGTTGCTCCTCCATGCTAATTAAAGATTGCTCCCCTCTTTGGTGGTAAAGGTCCGGGCGGGTTCCTTTTATTACCTCCTCCCCCGTCCTCCCTCTTCAGTTGACCTTAACTCGTCGTGTTAAAGGTCAGAGCGGCGTCGCTCCCGCCTGCTCATCACCTCATTTGGAAATTATTTTGATTAATAAGTCGGGCGGCTCTTTTGAAGCGTCTCCTCCGGCCCGGCTGGAGAAGACACATATTGACTCTCTGGGTTTGGTTCCTCTTTTGATGTCTCACTTTAAACTCTCAGACCTCGAGGGTTTTAATTAGCATAGAGGAGGAGGAGGAGGTCAGGATCAGGCCTATAATCCTCGCTGGAGTCGACCTCCATGCAGTTTGACCAAAGACACAGTGAGACACAGCGTCCTGCCGCTGCTGTTCCACAGGTTTGATTCCTGCAGCAGAGTCACAGAGGAGGAGGAGAAGGAGGATGAGGAGATGGAGGAGGTTTTATTTTTTGCTTTTTCCCCATCAGACTTGTTGTCTCAGCGACTGATTTCATTGGTTAAAAGAGGATCACGCTAATAACAGGATAATAAAAACTTGTTTGAAAGGAGCTTAAAAATAATCTGACTTAAAAATAATAAAGAATGTTTTATTCTTTTAAAAGAATAAAACAGGAAATGAGGTCATCTCAGAGAATGAAAACGGGAAGCAGACGGTCTCATGCTCTGATTTGATTCCTGTGATTTTAAAGCTGGACTCAACCTCAGAGAGAAGCTCGAATGGTCCTCAGAGTTTTTACTGGGTTTGAAATCTGGCTGCCATCAAACCGCTAACAAGGGGAGCACTTTCTAAACCTGTTCACTGAGCTCGCCACTCTCCGAGGACTCGCTGGTTCCTGTCATCGTGAAGGAGACGTCCACAGATCTGATCACTTCAAACACTAGAATAACAATAAAAACCATGAACTGAAATTCCAAAGAGTCCAAATCTGAAAGTGTGATCCTAACAACTCGCCCCGCCGCAGACTGATACTGACCCATCAGTCGGTTTGTTCAATCAAACATCAGAAGTAAACTGAAGTTCACATCTGCAGGAAGTAGATTCATCTGACAGGTCACCACTTCTTCTTTTACTTGTTTCATCTGATGAAACACATTTTATTATTTTTAATGTGGCCTGAGCATGAAAGCTACAGTTTTCACTGACATTCGCTCTGCAATAAGCTCCATCACTTCATCAGGCGCTTTCATACAGACCAAAAGTTCTTTTGGCCTCTGCCTCAGATCCATCATCCATGTTTAGGCATTACCCATCGTCTCCTGGAACCAAACCCAGAGAGTCAATATGTGTCTTCTCCAGCCGGTGAGAGTGAGTCACTCAGGCTGACGGCTGCATCCTCTTTGTTGTCATTCATTTTTGAATAGTCAAAAAATGATTTCCTCACCTCTTTTCTTTTATCTCCGTGGAAACCAGGATGACAGGAAGGAAAGGGGTGAATGAGAATTTATGAGAATTCTGACAATAGATGTGATGTCAGGTTCCTCTTACATCACCCCAGCCTGTTCTTACTTTGTGGCTTCAGCAGGTTATATAAATAGGAATCACAGGGAAGAAAATCACTTCATTATAGAGACAAAGGAACATAAAGCCTAAAAATGAGAGAAAACTTATTTTCGTCTGTGTTCCTGCTGCAAAGTTGATCCAGAGGAACTCCCTCTCCTCCTCCTCGTTTAGGATTTCTTCATCACTTATCCCAGCTGACCTGAAGTAAACATTAACCCATCACATTACTGATGCAGACTGAGCTATGCAGGACTTTAAACACACTCTGCTGCAGGTAATATAGCTCAGAATGTGGATTATTGACAGTTGATGATGTCACTTCCTGTTGTTGCCTTTTCCATGCAGATTAAAGCGTGTCCTCTCTCTCTTCCCTTCACTGGCTCGCCGGGTTCTCACTAACGTGTCTAATCCTCATCATTACTGTTAATTTACGAAGCTCGACAAATGCAGAAATCCCCCCCTGATTCCCACAATGCACCTGTAAACCCCTCCTCATTACACGCCGTGTTGACACTTGTTAGAGTTAATTAGTCCATTAGTTAATTAATCCTTTATTTGAACAGGAAGTGTCACTGAGAGCAGCAGCTTGATCTCCTTGTGAGCGTGTGCAGTTAAAGCACAAACACATGGTTAGATCAGCCAATCAGAGCGTGGCTCCCAGAAACCTCAGGTGTGGCTAATGTAACTGCCTCTCAGTTGCTGATGTGGACTAAAATCAGCTGATTATCTCTGACTGATGTGTGCTTCGTCCAATCAGGAGCTGACGAGGCTGCAGAGGGAGAGAGACATTGCTCTGGAGGACCGACGGCGGCTGGAGGCTGAGATTCAGGCACTACGAGCCAATCACAGGTCAGCACATGTCCGCCTCAGCTGCTGAGTTTAAAGATGCTTCATCCACAGAAATGTAGAGAACAGAAGGACCAAAGCCTCATCAGACAGGAGGTGATGACCAAAGTGACAAAAAGCAATTTATTTCTAGTTTATATTTATTTTTATCCTTATTTCACTGTAAGAAGCTCATTTAGTAGGCCTCTGGGTCACATGTCCCAGAGTCGTGAGTTTTAACACGTTATCCATTCATACTGACAGTAACAGGAAGTCAACAGTTCAGCTCAAACACAGGCTGAAGTCTGTCTCCATGCACGTTGGTGGGCTGCAGGCAGGATTACTGTCTGATAACCCAACTGTGATCTGAGTCTCATCAACATGAACATGAGTAGCTCGGTGGTTCTCTCTGGTGCTTCACCTGCTGGCTGGTTCTTCCTGTGTGGAGTCTGATACCACGTTTCCACTGACAAGGTGCCAGTCCAGACAAAACTACTGTAACATCTGTGTGCAGCACAAGGTATACACAGACAGCGATTATGAGCAAGATGAAAAGTACACAGTTTGCGTCCTTTCATCTGTGATATGAACTGATACAAAAGCAGCACGTTCAGCCTTAGGGCCCATACTAATTCACACCATGCACTGAAATGGCGGTAGAAAACTTGACGTTGAGATGGCAGAGCCACTGCTGCTTGCGTCACATGTTCCTTGATTCCAGACCAGCTAGTTTATGGAGCCTGAATGGAACCAGTTTTTCGGCGTGAATTCGGCGTGAATGTTGGTTGGTCTCTCTGAGTTAGCACTGTGACAGATTAGCATGCTGTCCACAGTGACCCCGCCTCTCATACTATATGTAATTCACTCTAGTTTTTCTTATTGTGAAAAGCAGAAAACCGAGGTTTACAGTAGTTTTAGTCCAGATTCCTGATCATCAGTGTCTGCAGCGTGTTCTTACAGTGTGCTGATAAAGATCCTTTAATACAGTTGAGTCTGTGTGTGTTTCGAGTTGTGTGTGTCAGCAGGCAGTGATTTTGTCCTGCAAGTTTCTTCACCTTGTTTCCAGAGCACTTCTCCAGTTGTTTGGCTAAAAAAATCCTAACTCTTTTCTCCTCTGTTACATTTACTGTGTTAATATCATAAGACCCACTCCTTGAATATAAACTTCACCGTGATTGATCAGTGAGAGAAAGGTGTCGAGCTCTGTTATCATTCATGTAGAGCGTGTTCTCATTATCATGAAACTTGGCTTCATCCTCTCACAAACCAACTACAGAACAGTTATTCCAGGTGAGATGGAAGGATGGACAAGTTTGAGGTTACTGAACAGCCTGGAAAGAGTGCCACATTTGCATCAATAAAACTGAGTTTAATCAGCTGACGCTCGCACCTCTGCTGATGTTGTACATAACAGGAACAGACAGAGCAGGTTTAAGACTTGAGTTTATTCAGAGCAGGGAGATTCAGGAAAAAACAGATTTAAATCATGTCTAGAATTTACAGTTTGAAAATAAATTGTTTTAAAACCTGAAGGACGTTTGAACTACTCCCTGCTGTGGATCTTCAGTGCACTTAGACTCAACTGTGTTCTGTGAACCTGAGAAGCACTTGATGCACTGAAACTCACCACCCTTGGGTTTGTAACAGCGGAATATATGTCCATAACCAATCACTTTTCCAAGTTCAGTAAGAGCAGGTTTCACATCCTGGTTACCTTCATGTTTGGTGTATGGTTTCTGAAACACAAGGGCATACTCTGTGTTCCACTTTGCCACCACCTTTATCAGTTCCAGGATGTTTTCTTCAGGTTTTTCTGGGTTAGCACACCTACGTGCACATGGAGACAGGTATGTGTAGAGGAGCAGGAAGTCACCGTCACTGTGCTGTAAGCTGTCCATGTTTATCAGAACACGGTGTTCAGCATGCTCCTTGTATCCAATACCATCGGGCACTTTTGCTGCAACCATCATCTCACTTCTGTACACTTCATTACGTTCAAAAGCTGCTTGTGTTTTTCCATCTATGCCCAGTAAACGTGTTTGTAGGTCTCGATCCTTTGGGATGTTCACAGCAAAACTGAGCTGCGCTCTTTCTGAAATCCTGCCAAGGAAGGATGTTTGGAGTAAACTGAGCTTTTAATTGGTGCTGATGGTGCACAAAGTAAAACACTGAATAATGCAGATATTATATGTAAGTATACGCACTTTGACCTGATGAAGTTAACATGATGAGCCAGCCATTCCACATCCACCTTTTTCACATGATCCAGACTAGTTCCAGCTGACAGCAGGAGGGCCAGCACGGTCCAGGACAGCAGAGACCTCTGTATACCTGACATGATGTAAACTGCACACCTGCACAGGTCACACAGATGTTTTTATAGCTCAGTTCTTAGCACATCCTGAACTCTGCCAAAGTTTCCTCCACTCTGCAGGATAAAACTCAAACTCACCTGAGATCAAGAGTTAAAGCGTCTCAGCTGCTGAGTCGGGTCACCGTTCAGAGACCGAGGCTCAGTGTGGCAGCTCGAGGATTTTATAACCATGCTGACGTGTGTCTGTGTGCTCCTCTGTCCAGGAAATGACACGTAAATGCTTCTTTGACTGACATTAACATTAATTGTTCTTCATGGAAATGAAAACGAACGTACACTACGATTCTCTCAAAGTTCTCTGAAGCACTTCTCATGTATAAACTAGAAGTTAAACAGAAGTTAGATGGTCTAGAATAAACCCGTTGTTCAGTGTTGAGTTCATTAGAGGAAACAGAGGAAAAATTAGGCTTTTTCTCCTCCACCAGTGAAACGTGCAGAGTGAATCCTCCTGAAGGAGCTGCATGGTTTCATTTTGAGTCCATTCTCCTCTTTTGGAACAGACTGTAATCCGACTCGAGCAGTTTCCTCTCACGCTCTGCAGCTCTGAACTTTAACCCGACAGAGCTGAGCACAAACATCTGAATCAGTCCGATCGTACGTCTTTAACCTGCGGCTCTAATACCAACTCTGCTGTGGTCGCGCTGTGTGCCACCTCCTCGTCACTCCTCTAAACCACACCGAGTATTTCCCAATCTGACTGATTCCTGCTGTGGGAAATACTCCGACCTGAAGTCTTGACAGTTTCCAGAGTTCATGTATGGAAACCGGGTTTGAGGCTCTACTGATGAATGGGTGAGGGAGTCGCTCTGAGGCAGATGTGGGATTTACATCAGTTAAGTGAGTTTAATGTGCTAATGTAACAGAGACAGACACACAAAGCAGGTTTGAAGCTGAAGCTGAGTTGATTGAGAAAAAACAGATTTTAGTGTTTTTAATGGACTTTATGGTTTGAAAAAACATAATTTTACAGCAAAAAGGAAGTTTGTCTTTAGGGACGATGTTGGTTTGTTTGAACTCCTCTAACCGCTGCTGCTGCTTCTCCTGCCTTCACTCTCCACCACCTTAGTTTTTTCCAGCTTTTTTTTCCACCTGTAAAACCATTCCTGTGGAGGGGATTGTCTTGTTGTTGCCTGTCTCTTGCACCTATTGTTAATTTAATTAAGATCAAAGCAGCTCAGACTAATTAACGACACTCTCTGCTACTTAACTGACCAGATCAATATTCCTGAAGTTTAACTAACTAGATGCTGCGCTCTGTTTATCGGCCTCCTGCATTACTGACGGGCAGTCGACCCTGAAGGCTGGATGAAATCAAGGTGTCTTTGTTCAGCACTGCAGTGAAGAAGAGACTGCTGATAATCAAATACTGAAGTGTGAATATGTTGATGCTGTTCATGGCTCCAGGTACTAACAGAGCCAGATGCTGAACAGAGGAATGACCACAATCAGCTTTGAGCTGCACTGGAGCTTCATTCAGAGACACAAGAAAAGAAGGAAAACTGGGAATATGGGGATATTTTCAGCTTGCAGCTGCTGGAGTTTAGTAGAGCTGTTGTGACCTGTTGCTGCTTCTATTAGGCGTCACCACAGGCACTCATCTGACTCCATCTCACCCTATCCAGGGTTTCTGCCAGAAAAACATGCATTTACAAGGGGTACACTATCCCCTGGGTATTGAATCCGAGGGGTCGGGGGTTCCATTTGTATTGGTTGAGCTGTCCCCACTAAGAACGGGACAAAAGCAAATTCACTTTAGTGCACTGTGAGCCAAAATGGTCGTGCCTGGTTGCTAATTGCGGTAATAGTGAAAAGTTCAAGTTCTCAGCCCATCACCACGTCAGGCAAACAACTGATGGGAGAATACCCCCTCTCCCAAAATCATGGGTGGATTAACAATACCCCCCCATCCATATGAAACCCTGCTATCCCAGCATCGTCCTCTGTAACACCAACCTTCTGCATGTTCTTCACTCCAGCCATGAACCTCTTCTGAGGTCTTCAGCTCCATCTTCAGCCACTATCTCTTCTCACATAAATGTACCAGGAGATGCACTTTCAGTAATTAAGTGTCAAGAAAAGTGTGAAGATGTTGTTCATGTCATGATTATCAGCTGATGGGCTTTCATATGCAGACAGGTAAGAAGCCAAAGAAGGTGGCAGACTAGAAACTGAGTCTTCGAAAAAGAATGTGGAAAATTTTTGATCAAAAACATCCTCTAACCTTGACCACCAGCAGCTTCCACTGCAAGAGATGCTGTTTTCACGCTCCTGTTGTGTGTTATGTTGGTATGGGCTCAGATTAAAGAAACCATGCTCATTAGGCTTTCACCGGTATGATCTGATGTGAGAACCTGAGGGATTTATATGAAAGTCCTGCTGCAGCGAGGATGATACGAGGTGAACGAGGACAAAGGCATTCCTGTGTCCCTAGGAACACATCAGCTGGCTGCAGCCATTATGGTGTACAGATGGTTAAAAGACTAGAAATTAGTTGCCAGAAACCTTCCTACTTTTAACTTGGGCTTAAATTTTGTTATCATTAAATAGGGACATGCAGTCTGTCCCTTCTTATCTGTGAGGACCCAGTGGAGGTCCTCACAGGTATGAAAGGACAGAGGGTGTGTTGAGTTCTTGGTGCTCAGTTATTTAACCTGTTCAGCACTGCTGAGGTCAGCAGCGTATGATCCAGGAACAGATCAGACGCTTCTAAGAAAATCAAAATAAATATGTTACACTCTGTGCGGAAATCAGAAGGAATCGCAGAGTTTGGATGATTTAAAATCTTCCACATGCTGGGACAGACTCACACATTTCCTGTGATCTCAGAGGAATATTAACAACCAACAGAGGACACAAACACATGAGGAATACAACACAAAGAACCGGAGAGGAGCAGCTCTGAGGTCAGAGGGCGAGGTTTCAAGACAGGATCTGAGGAGGAAGTCCTCGAGCCGAGGCCCCGCTCGGCGTTCAGAGCGAAGTGCCGCAGCAGCCTGAGTCCGAATAAAGATGAGCAGCGAGTCGTCCACGCTGACCAAACTGTGAGCCTCCATAAATCATCAGGATTGATGCCGGACGCCTGCAGAGATGACGGGGGAGGGGGAGGGGGTCTGGATTTCATTTGATTTCAGTCTTTTTTTGGAAGAAAGGAAATGCTGACATTTTCTGTCATTTCTCTGAGAGATTTTACTTCACTCAACCCTGTGTGTGTGTGTGTGTGTGTGTGTGTCTCTGTGTGGACGTTTGTAAAGTCACACAGGAAACCATCACTGCAGCCACTGATAGTGGGGTGTTTCACATCCTGCTTCTGCATGTTGGCTTTAAAGTTGAGGTCAGACTGTGTGATGAAAACTGACCGCTCATGATTGATTTTAAAAGTTCAGATTATTAAATGTTTCAAATGTTTTTGCTTGTGAGATTGTTGGGAGTGTACTAAAAATATTTTTAGTATATTTTAGTAATATTTTTGTTGTATCATGTGATTGCCCATGGTGGGCAGCATCCACTGAAGTGTCCGCTCAATAACTTGAGAACTGTTCGGCCCACACTTTATATATATATATATATATATATATATATATATATATAAAATTCAAACATTTTTTCAATTTAATTTTATTTATATACTGCCAAATCACAACAAACAGTCACCTCAAAGCGCTTTGTATTGTGGGTAAAGACCCTACAATAACACAGAGAAAACCCAACAGTCAAAACGACCCCCTATGAGCAAGCACTTGGCGACGGTGGGAAGGAAAAACTCCCTTTTAACAGGAAGGAAACCTCCAGCAGAACAAGGCTCAGGGAGGGGCAGTCATCTGCTGCGACCGGTTGGGGCTGAGGGGAGAGAGACAGGACAAAAGACATGCTGTGGAAGAGAGCCAGAGATTAATAATAATGATTAAATACAGAGTGAAGTATAAACAAGTAAATAAAGATGAATGAGAAGAAACAGTGCATTATGGGACCCCCCTCAGCAGCCTAGGCCTATAGCAGCATAGCTAAGGGGTGGTTCAGGGTCATCTGATCCAGCCCTAACTATAAGTTTGATCAAAAAGGAAAGTTTTAAGCCTAATCTTGAAAATAGAGAGGGTGTCTGTCTCCCGAATCCAAACTGGGAGCTGGTTCCACAGAAGAGGGGCCTGAAAGCTGAAGGCTCTGCCTCCCATTCTACTTTTAAGTATCCTAGGAACCACAAGTAAGCCAGCAATCTGAGAACGAAGTGCTCTATTGGGGTGATACGGTACCATAAGGTTTTTGAGATAAGATGGGCCCTGATTATTCAAGACCTTGTATGTTAGGAGGATTTTAAATTCTACTTTAGATTTAACAGGGAGCCAATGAAGAGAAGCCAATATGGGAGAAATATGCTCTCTCTTTCTAGTCCCTGTCAGTACTCTAGCTGCAGCATTTTGGCTCAGCTGAAGGCTTTTCAGGATGGATTAGTGCATGGATTAGTTTTTCAGCGTCAGTCTGAGAAAGGATGTTTCTAATTTTATTAATATTGTGCAAATGTAATATAATCAACTTTATTGATAATAATAGGTTGAAGGTACAGCAAATCAAAATTGTAAACAGAATAAAACAACAATGTCCTGGGGTTATATAGCAAACATAAATATAGACAAAATTAAAATTAAATAAAAGAAAAAATGGAAACATAGTTCAAATGTCTATTATTTTTTGAGTGTTGAAGAGTTGTAATACACTGAATTCTCTTTAAAAATTAAGATGGAGGGATTGTGGTTTGAGAATTTAGATTTATGTATGTGATATTTTGCAACTAATAAGATTAGGTCAGTAATATAGAATTGGTTTGGTTTATTAGGAGGATAAGAGAAGAATCCAAACAATATATTTGTATAAGAAAGGGAAAAGTTGTCAAGAAGGTTTTGCCAGAAAGTACATGAAAAAGAATAGGACCAGAATAAATGGCAGAGATCTTCTTCATAGAGTCTGGGCCACACATATCAAACATGGGCAGATAGCTGATGACCAAAGCAAGCTTGGGATTCACTGGGTTCAAAGTCAAAGGTCATATGGTTATTGGGTTTTTTCTTTGTTTGTTTGTTTTTTTGCCTACTTCATATTTAAGAAATGGTTTCAAGGACTTTGGTGAAAACTTGGATGATTATTCTCCATATCAAGACTTGCAGATCTATGCAGAGACCAACTGCTGGAGGTCAAAGGGCAAGGCCACATAATCATTAAATCTTTGTTTTTAATGTGACCGCAAGCGGGGTTAAAACACTGTAATGGTGCATTTTGCCCGCTGGGTGGTGCGCTGGTTTAATTCTGTTAGAACAACAATTTGTTTCAGTTTTTTTGCAATAACTGACAATATAAAATGAATACTATTTAATTAAAACATGTTTTTTCCCAGCATGTACTCTGACAGCTCAGTCAGTTTAATAGGAACATCTTCCTCTCTCAGCTCTCAGGACATTACTCCGCCCTACCAGCCCTCTCCTGAGGCCCCGCCCCTGATGGACCAGCTGCAGCAGCTGACAAAGGAGAAGCAGACCATGGAGGTGGAGCTTCAGCGCTGCCAGGAGGCGGAGCGAGAGGCCAGCGAGAGAGTCCGCAGGTCAGATTTGTTTTTATTTATTTTATTCTGTCATTTTCTGTTGTGTTCTGATTGGCTTCTACTGAACACATGGGTTGTATATTCGCCTGTTTCTGCTGTTAAGCCAGCTGCAGTTGGCGTGACAACAGAAACACTGTGATGTCACAGTGAATCATTCAGTCAGCTCAGTGTTTACAGGAAACAGTCCCCACCTGCTGCGTGTTGACATACATCCATACATCAGCACATATCAGCACACCTGTCGATGTGTTTACATACACACACACACACACACACACACACACACACACACACACTCAGTGCACATCCTTGTTTCCTTTCCTCGCCTCCTCTCCCTTAGAGGGTAAACTGGCCTCAGGTTTCGTGTTTTAAAGGTGAAAACATGGAGGACAGTTTGGATGATGGTCTGAGTCCGGAGATGATCTGTAGAACCACAGAGTGAAGAACAGGTAGAGGTCAAAGTTCAGGCTGGATGCAACCCTGAGTCTGAATCAGCTTCTCTTTAGTCTGAGGTTACCTGAAGAGTCACTTTCTGTCCAGCAGGATGACAGAATGATCCGCTCAGAAACAGCACAAACATCATGAAGGGACTCAATATGTCAACGATTGGACTCTTTATTATGCAGCACAGGAAAAAAGAGGCCGAGAATCCCAGCTGTGCACGACAACATCTGATCAGTGATGTCATCCAGAACAACCGGACTTTCCAATTATTTTTTCTGAACTGCTGTCTTCAGATTTCGCTCC
Source organism: Pterophyllum scalare (assembly GCA_024447675.2). Classification (NCBI taxonomy): domain Eukaryota; kingdom Metazoa; phylum Chordata; class Actinopteri; order Cichliformes; family Cichlidae; genus Pterophyllum; species Pterophyllum scalare. The sequence continues at coordinate 20,460 of JAMQGT020014072.1, forward strand.
AAACTGTGTCTGAAAATGTTTATTGAAGAGTTTCTGATGTAAACTGCAAATAAGCAGCACACTAGTTTTCCCAAACCTTTCGGGGCAGTGCAACTTTTTTAAGGTCCGGAGACACGAAAAACAGCGTGCACGCTGCAGGTTTTACCTGTTTATTGCATCACAGCAGCTGAAACATTATGAGCACCTCCTCTTCATCAGACACAGCACCATGTGACATCACATCCTGCTGGTCAAAAGAAAACAATTGAGAGAATTGCAGCATATTCTCAGCCCAGCACTGGGCCCATTTTTAAGTCCAGAGTGATGTCCAGACAGATATTTAACAGGAAAAAGCACCTTTTAACTGCTAGAGATCTGAGATACCTGTGAAAGTCACTGCTAATCATGGAAGATTTTAATATTTTTGGGGGCATTTTAGCTTTTATTAGGGCAGGACAGGTGGGAGAGACATGCAGCAAATGGCAGAATCAAACCTGGGAACTGCAGTGTGGCATTATGAGTCACCTGATGCTTTTATATGCGTGTAATCACTGTAGGTGGACGTCCTCCAGCTGTGAGGTTTGAACTGCGTGCTCTCCCTGAGTGCTCAGAGCTGAGCCTCCATATTTCTGAGGATATTTTTCTTGCAGAGAGCAGGACTGAGGGAGAAAAGCTGCTACGATGAGACCCGTACATGTTTCACAGCGAGCTACTGCTTCAGTCACATTTCACACACAGATCAACTTTATCAAAAGAATGTCCACATTAGCACAGCTGACCTGATTTTCTTTGATCTTCTCAACCTGCATCATGCAGAGAGCCTGTTTGTGTCATCATTCAGCAGCGCACGTCTGAAACATCAGGATCGCTTTCTTGTGTGTTGCCTCTGTACGGCCACGTCTGCGTCTCAGCGCTTTGATGAACACTCACTCTCACGCTGAGGTCTCTCAGCTGTTGGTGGATGTGATTGAGGATTTGGAGGAAACATCAGTGTACCTGCTGACGCCCTGTTTGTGACCCACAGGTGGCCGAGAGTCAGATTCTTTCCTTTGACTTTATTCAAACGCTCTGAGCTCTGTTGATGAGTTTTATCAGAGCTGGACCAACGGTTTCAGAGTCCAGGTGAGGCTCCCGATTTAGATCTTTGAAACCCCGTGGACTGTTAAAGGCATCCAGAATGAAAAGTCCTTACAGCCCTAAAGCCCTGCACAGATTTTTAATCAGTGCCAGAAGAATTAGAGGTAACATCTGAGTAAATGTTCTGCAGTCTCAGGTGATTAAACCAGAAAGAAAAAAGATGATTTTTATAGAAATTCTGCTTTTCATTAAACTGCAAACAGCAGGGATCATCTGACTTTTACCTGAGAACCTAACAATCAGAAATGTTCTTGTTTTTAGGGAAAGGTTGATGTGATGTTTGGACCTTCAGCTGGTGGTAAAGAGATAAAAACAGGCCAAAAATGTGGATCGATCAATGGGGAAATGAATGTAACCCTGTGGGGATCTGACAGAAACAGAGGTCAGAGGAGATGTGGAGGTTTGTGGCCTCAATGAGTGAATGAGATGTTTGATTTCTCCTGACAGATAGAATCCAAGTTCAAACTATTTTCACTTGATTGATTGATTTTCTTGTATCAGATGATCAACAAGATGGTTTCAGCTCTGAGTCTCCTGAATAACTGGAGTCAAAGCGATGAACTGATTCACTGATGACTGATGCTTCGGAAACATGTCGCCGTGTCTCACAGACTCTGGGAGGCGTTCAAAGACCGGTTAAGCGTGTGGGACTAAGGAGATTTGGCGCGATGATTCATATTCAGCGGGCATCGACGTGAGAGTGTCTGCAGCGAGCCGATGAGGGAGAATTAATCCGTCAGATTTCTGCTTCTGCAGGATGACGCTCTGACGCCCGATAACGTGACTTCTTCGTCTTCTGCCGCTCCTCGTCTCATCAGCCTGAAGATGAAGGGATGAGATTCATGATGAAAACAGCTTAAGTCGTCCGTCTGCGTCCCACGCCGTCCTCCTGGGCTCAAACCCGCGGCTTTCTGCTCTAATTTGGCTGCCAGAGGGGGGGCGGGCGGCACTGAAGAGCCTCCAAGTTTCTGAACAGTTGAGAGGAATATTTGCTCTATGAGGAGGGGCAGGGGGTTATTACAGAGGGAAGTTTAATTTGATTTAGAGAGAGAGAGAGAGAGAGAGAGAGAGAGCATCACTGACTGTTAGAAAGTCATCCAGGTCAGCTTCCCCCCTTCCTCCTCCTCTTCATTTCATCTTCCTCTCACTTCACTTTTCTGGCTTATTATTTTCTCCCAGTTAGTCATAAAACTCCAAACCAGGTTACAGGCAGCATCAAAGCTCCTCCTCCTCCCGGCCCTCCTCCCTGCTCTCTGCAGGCCTCTGTGTGTGCAGAGCAGGGAGGAGGTTTGGGTGCATCCTGCATATTTATCACATTTTTAACACAATCTGCTGCTCTTATTCCAACACTAACAAACCACATCCCAAGAGAAGTACACAGATCCATCCATCTTCAACTGTTTATCCCAGTCAGAGTCACAGGGGGTGGGGCCTATTACAGCTGTTATAGAGAGAGGCGGGGTACACCTGGACAGGTTGCGGCCAGGTCAGAATCAACAGGTAACCTGGCGTGCATATCTTTGGACTGTGGGAAGAAGCCAGAGAACCCAGAAAGAACCCATGCAGGAACAGGAAGAACATGAACAGGAAGCTGACCTCTGCACACTGTGCTGCATGCCATCAATTCCGTCGTGCAGACACAGACTTGCGTAAACCAAAAAAACCATCCAAGGATTCACCAGACGAGGCGCAGGATAAGTGTCAGGTGAATCGGTGTAGCTCTGCCCACAGTCCATACAAAAGGAGTCACAGAGGAGCAAACTGAAGCCAGCGCAGGAGAACGTGACAGACTCTGTCAGATCTCAGAAAACAGATCCTCAGAACTTTTCAGATCTTTGTCAGTCCTTCAGCTCATCTGCTCACATTTCCCTTTCCGAATGTGCCTTCATGCTTCTGCTGTGACCCCTGTGATGGACACAGGTGAGAAGCCCTGCGATGATGTCAGCATCATCTCAGCAGCTCAGGAAGTGGATGATGCTTCAGTTCCTGCCCCAGTTCTTCAGAGGACATCAGAGTTTAAATGCAGGTTTCTTCATGCTGGTCAGATTCAGAGAGTTTCTAACAGTGTCTAAATCTTCCTCTTCCTCCTCAGGTTGGAGCGTCTGGTCGAAGTGCTGAGGAAGAAAGTCGGGACAGGAAGTGTCCGCGCTGTCATCTGAGCTCTCTGATGTGTTGATGCCTTTCTGTATTGATCACTAAAGTGTTTGCTGATCATTTTCCTTGTTTTTTAACTGAAAACAGCTGCAGCTCAGTTATGATCATGAGTATTATTATTATTATTGCTGCCCTGATTAAGCTTCAGTGTTTCCTTTTTCTTTTTTTATTAGATTAAAAACCAAAGACGCTTTAAACTTTGTTTTCTGGTGAATGAATTAAAAGTTTCTCTTCTGCTTTTTTGTTGATCCGAAGTCTCAGAATCGATCAAATGTTTTTTATGGCATTTAATAAAACAGTGATGAAGTGATTTCTACTTCCTGTCTGTGCTTTTATTAATCGTTTGTTTCTGCAGTTTCATCTTTGCTGTGGCTGAAACACTTTTAATTTAATGAGCTGAACTTTCTGATTCTTCTTCTCAGGTCCAGTTTTCATCTCATCTCTGCAGTGAAGGCTCCTTCCTCCTCCTCCTATTTCCCTTCCTCCTCCTCCTCCCTCCTCCTCCATGTCTCTAATTGAAGATCAGTCTGCCTTTTAGTTCTTCTGTTGATTTAAGGTTCGTCTTAAACTCTCCTGTTTTAAACTGAATCTCTGCTCGGTTTAATTTCAGAGGATTGCCGTGACAAATGTGATGAAGCTGCTCTGACTTCATGTTCTCGAAAACTTCAAATTAAAATTTAACTTTGACAACTTTCCTCGGCTCGGTCAGACCGAAGAAACTCTTCTTCAGCTGTCTGTGGTCTGTTTATATGAACTCAGAGAACTCGACACAGAATAAAATTTCACACTGAAGCTGAAACTGAGCGAATATCATTTGAAGCCACACAGAGACGGTCCAGGAGTCCTGATGAACGCAGCATCACACTGATGGTTCAGGATCAGCTGGACTCACCGTGTTATGTAAAATTGTTCTGGGACCTGGTGGTGGTTCCTCAGAGTAAAAGCTCTGACTCTGACCCAGGAGACCCAGGTTCATGTGTGTTAGAACGTGTGCTGAGGACTGATCTGCAAATACTGATCACTGTTTTTATTGAAATGTTAACATGCTGATTTTTATCTGTTTAAAATACATGCATCCGTTTTCTGACACGTATCCTGGTACAGGTTGTGGGGGCTGCAGTTTGAGCAGAGATGCTCAGACCTCCTACAGCTTTTCTGTGAGGACACCAAGGAGTTCCCAAACTGGCTGAGAGACATCATCTCTGCAGTGTGCACTGGATCTGGCCCAGTTTCTCCTCCAAGTGGGACATGAAACATCTCACCTAGGAGCCATCCTGGTCAGATGAAGCACCTTAACCGGCTTCTCTCCATGTGGAGGAGCAGCAGCTCTATTCTGAGCTCCTCCTGAGTGACCGAGCTCCTCACCCGATCTCTAAAACTGAGTCCAGACACTTTCAGAGGAAGTTCATTTCTTCTGCTTGTGTCCTCGACCCCATGCTTTCAATCACTGCTCACAGCTCGCGGCTGTAGGTGAGGGTGGGGACGTAGATCAACCGGCAACTCGACAGCTTTGTCTTCACGCTCATCTCTCGCTTCACCACAACAGAAGGTACAGCATCCACATCACTGCTGATGCTTCAACAGTCAGTCTGTCATTCTCTCTCCACCTTACCATCCTGAGATACTTGAAGTCCTCTCTGAGCCAGAGTGGGCACTCCACCCTTTCCAGCTGAGAACCACGGCCTCAGACTTGGAGGTGCTGATTCTCATCCCAGCTGCTTCACCCTCGGCTGCAGACTCCCCGGTGTCCCTGTTTAAATGAGCAGTAACCAAAGCTTCAGTCCTCTAGCAAATATAGTTTAGTTTGTTACACATTAAATTATTACTTCATATTTGTGTTTAAGCTTTTTTTTTTTTTTACTTTATTTTGATTTCAGATCAGTATTCACCTTATTGCAGTGATATTTTATATTATTGAGCTGCTTAATATTGTTTATTTAAGCTGTTTATGTTTGTTAGTCCAGACCTTTGGCTGGTTCTGTAGACCATATCTGACCTCCAGCTGAAGATCACATCAGACATGTTGGAGGTGAATCAAGCACGAGGGTTTGCTGTTGCCATGCTGAGGCTTCTGGCCTGAACAGCTGTGGGTAACGAGCCTCTGAGGCTCTGCAGACCTGCGGCGTGTTTTTGCTTTCACACATCTGCAGAGGACACCGAGCCAGCCCACTGCTTTATAACCTGGCATGAGCAGGAGCCGGTTTCTTCACATTAAATATAGTAGAAGGTGATGAATCCTCTGTGTCTGCATTAACAGCATCCAGTGAGTCAGATCCCCTGTGGTCATCTTTACTTTCTCATTTTCTGTCTGCATCACTTTGCAGTGTCAAAGCTGAAGACTCTTGTATCTGACAGCTCAGAATCATGTTGTGTTTCCTCCATCACACATGGCCTGGTGGGTGATTAGTCTGGGGTCAGTTTGTTCCTAGATATTTTATTACTGGAGTTCTTCTTTTAAAAAGTTTTCCACTTTGTTGTTCTAAGCAGATGATTAACCAGCATGAACCAAACACCAAGCTGAGGCCCGACGTGGATCATCAGCGACTCTTTGCATTTCCCAGTTTCAGAGCTAACAGTTGTTCACACAGCTCATGTTCACATGTTCATCAGTCACACCTGAGGGTACCTGCCCTCAGTTAGGAGCTAAATTTAAATTTATTGGTTCCTGCAGTCACCAATAAAAAAGGAGAACTTTCTCCAAAAGTTGAAAGAGGTCTAAAAACATTTAAAGGTGAAAGCACAGATGCACATTTACATGCACTTACTCGCACGGCCACTAGAGGTCGCTTAAATTTAAAACATAATAATGGGCCATAATCAGGTGCAGCACAAACAGCCTGAGAGTGTTTTTAAGAAGAAGAAGAAGCAGGAGGAGGTGAAGGAGGAGAACCTTGTGAAAACACTGAAAGCAGAAAACGTGAAAGTGCTGCAAACTTCCCGCTGAGCTTGTTTGATCATTTGAAGAAAGTGCTGAAGCTGCAGTCCTGTCTCTCTCTCTCACACACATACATACACACACACACACACGGGAACAGAAAATAAAACACCGTCTCTGCTCTGCATACTAACGCTGTCCAAACAGGACGAGGACAAACCTGATTGGTCGACCTCTGCTGCAGTCCACACACAGACGTGTGTTTTTGTGTCTTTGTAGGGACCCTCATTAACATGCTGCTTTCCCAGGACACCAAGTCTCCACTCACACTCGTTTACACCAAGAACAAACCACAAAATACATCTGCTCTTTAATGTTTAAAATATTTTAGATAAAGTCTGAACAGTTTCTGATGATTGATCAGAAAGGAGAAAAAGAGTTCAGATTAATCTCCACGTCCATCGTGAAAATCAGAAACTGCTGGATGTAAATAAAAACAGAGCCAGATTTGCTGGTCGAGGATGAGCCTGTCAGACCATCCTGAGGGCAGACGCCAGCCTCCAGCTGATCCTTTTCTAAATAAAGTTTAAATGGACAAATGCTCATTTCAACAAAACAGGAAAATATTTTGATGCAGTAGTTCCCAATCACTGGGTCAGGACCCTCAGAGGGTCACAGGATGAATCCGAGGGGTCAGGGAAGAAAAGGGAATTATACATGATGTTTAACACCTGTGATTGTAATAAAGTTTTACGGATGAACTTATGGTCCAAATTAGAAGAAAAATAGAAACTTTGAGTTCATGGATCTTTATTTTTGTCTCGTGCAGCTCAGACAGGAAACCCTGAAAGTTTTCACCCAACAATCAGTTCAACCTCGACCAAGGACGAAAGAATTGAAATAACAGCAATAATTTGTTAGATTTTTGTATCAAAGAAATACTTTAGGTTTTTTAAAAAAAATTTAACTAAGAAACATGAAAATAAATTGAGTAAAACATTCACAACTACACTGTAAATAATGTTAAACCCTCTTTAATACAGACGTGGAGATACAGGGTTTCCACCTGACAGCACTGGGGTGGTGTGAGGGGTGGAGCCCCCCCCAGCCGGCTGGTTACCATGGTGACAGCAGACCACTCGTGGTCGTCTTGGGTGGTTTTAATCCGTCGGCCGTTAATCTGCTTGTTCTGAAGAAAGACTCAGTTTGTTGGAGCTCCAACTTCTGACGCCACCTGGGAGAGAAAGAGAGAGAGAGTGAGTGTGTGTGTGTGAGTGTGTGTGGTATTGATTTCTCTGATCTCATGTTAACTCTAAAATCTTGTTCAGAAACTGTCCACCCCCAACAGAGAATCCTGTTCTCCGATTGGCTGTCAGCTCTCTAAACTCACTTCCTGTTTGTTGGTGCAGAGGGAGAGTAGACGTACAACAGTCTGCTGCAGCAAAAACACTTTAATAAAGTCTTCGTTAGAAACTGAGTCAGCAGCATTAACTCTGTGCTGATTTTTCTTCTTAATAAAACTAATAATGCAGGGGCGTACGCAGTGAGTGTCACTGAGTGGATGTGACCCCACCTACGATATGAAAAGGATCGTAGGTCAGTGTAGTAAAAGCAGCTTTGAGAGGCAGATTGGAGACAGAGACCTGCACACACCTGTCTGTATGTAAACCAGTGTGCTTGAACCTGTCAGTCAGAGGCCATGCCCCTAAAAGTGCAAACTTTGGCCAATTGACTCACTGTTGGAGCCTCAAGTGGACATTAGAAGAATTGCCAGTTTTGGGACTTCAAGTTTCAGCCCTGGAGCTATCTGATTGGTTGGGACTGTTTTAGAAACATTTCTGTGAGTCAATCAGAAACTTTACAAGAACAAAGAGACATAAAACCACCACATGATGCTACGATCACACCACGGAACCCTGTGCAGTGGACATGCTGTCCTGCTGCCTCTGAAATGGTTGCTTCAAAGATAGGGACCAGGTCTGCAACCACTTGCAGTCAAAGCAACTTTGGTGTATCAAAATGGTGATAAAACAGCAATAAGGCAGGTCAGTCTGCGACTGGGGTACAGTAAGAATTTACATGCAGTCTGTTTGTGATAATACAATTAACTGTGAAAAGTCAGCAAAAATTGGAAATCTGTTGGCGTCCACATCTACAGAAACTCAATTAAACAGAAATTGACATTAACTGGTGAGTCCAGCAGAACCTCAGAGATCTGAAACTGAAATTCAGAAATTCCTTCATAGACACGTAGTTGCTGCACAGTGACATGTACACTCAGCAACCTTATTTTATCTAAAAATATAACCAGAATACAACCAGCCAGCAACCAGCTGAGCCGAGTCTTTTACTGCAAAGAGATGCGTGGCAGGTTGCAGCATGTTGACAATCTGCTGGTACTTATAACTGTGATTCACTGCAAACCTCCATCAGTCTGTCTCAGAGTGGCTGTGGTCAGTCCGAGTTGCCTCCCATCAGGAGACCTGTGCAATCACATGATCAAAACTGGTAGTTGCAGCTACTTTTAAACAATCAGTGAATATGAACAAATTCAATGCAACCACCAATTTTTGTTTGTAGTTCCTCTTTTCACTGAATGCTGTGGCTGAGCAGGTATCGCTGCATCAGTGTCATTGATCATATTTATTGATTGTTATTAACCACCTGAGATCCACACAGTATAATTTGAAATTATGACTCGTCCTCTCTGAGATTCAAACAAGCAGAGTTTCTCTGCTCGATGAGCTCCTGTGCAGGTTGATGTGGACCATCAATACATCCAGCAGAGGAGAAAGCACAGGAGGTGAAATGTGGCAAGAGAAACAGTGGGTCTGATCACTGCTGATCAATCAATAACTGATCGCTGAGTTTTGTTTTTAAATGTTCTGCTGCTTTCTTCTATAATCCACAGCAGGATTATTTGTGGGTAAACCTCGGCTGCCCTCTCATCCAGCTCGCTCTTTAAAGAAGCTTTTAAAGCTTTTACCCGATCAATAACAGATATTATTGTAATTAATTGATCAGAGAAAGCTGCACTCGTGTTTCAGAAACTTTTCTGCACGGTAAACCAGTTTGAGCTGAACGACCATGAAATCTCTGCCAATTACCCCTCATACCCCCACCTCCTCCCTGCATGATCTGTAATGAACCCCACCCTCCCACCCGCAGGACCACCAACCTCCCGGCTGATCCATATTACAGCCCACAAAGCTCTAATAAACTTCCTCCGTATCATTTTAATGGAAAGGCAGCTGCTCTCTCTCTCTCCCCGCTTTGATCGCCCTCGCCTCCTTTCTTCTTCGGTGGTTCTGGAGGGGCTTTCTTTGCTCTTTTCGTCGGCCGGCACAATTGTGTTATTGGAGATAATTAATTCTAATCCCCATCAAAAGGCATTAGTGGCCCCGGGGCCCCTGTTCGCTCCTTTCTAGTGGGCGAATGAAAGGCGCGGGGAAGAAAGGGGCCGAAGGCCGCCGCATTGTGGCCGACATTTCCCTCCATAAGGCGCGAGTGGAGAGAAAAGGAACGAGGGCTTTAGAGAAATGAGGCCGGGGGCCCCGGGGCCGGGGCCGGGCCGCCGCCGCCGGAGGGCCCCGCTCCTCCCTGCCGGGAACATATGGCTCGTATTACAGCGGCAGGCTGGGTGGCAGAGCGGAGGTGGAGGCTTCTCCGCCATCAGGAGACGCGACACCGTCCGTTTTCGGGTCCAGCTCCCAGAGCCGCATCAGCGGACAGTCCGAGGAAACAGGCCGAAAAAATAAAAGCCCCGATCTGATCTCTGACACCTGTACACTCCAAAATAAAAGTCCTACAAAGGGAAATCTTACTGTAAAATACCTGCAAGAGATCAATTTGTCTTCAATATTATTATTATTATTATTTTGTTTTTGTTTTATTTACTTTTTGTTTCATTTATTCTTGTTCGTTTTGTTTTATTGTTTTCTTTTATGGTATAAATTAAATGTTAAATTACTGCTGTTTGATATAAAAATATAACCAGGAAATAATTCACTGACTGAACTCTGACGTGTGAAACACAACATGTGTTCAGTTTTAACACATTTGCTTTTACACGTGTGTCAAAATTCACACAAAATGTGTTACACGTGTCATTTTCAGCACATCCTTTCAAAGAGTTCAGACTGTAACAGATATTTTTAAACTTTAATATTTGCTTCACAGAGGGCGTAAATGTGACAGCTGCTCGTGTTTGATTAAAGGATGAACCGATGGCTGATATATTGCCATTAATCGTTCAGACTGGATGATCTCAGGAGAAAAAACTGAGAGCCGCTCCATCTTTAATTCATAAATGATTTTATTTCACGCTGATTTATTCCACAAAACTTCTGCGGAAATGCTTTAAAAACCAAATCCAACCTCACTCTGTTCCGAGCAGGCCGCTACACATGATCAGTGATCACATTCGATAAACTGATCAGTAATTTGATGGTGTGTCATCAACGTTTCACATTTGTTTGAGCAAATAATTTTTTGATAAAGTCCAGAAAGAAATTATTAAAGATTATTAACAGTGATTATTATTTCCTAAGCAATTTGTGATCTTTTTTTAAAAAATAAGTGAAATTTATCTTCAAATTTTGATTTATGAATAAAAGTACAGTCAGAGTAATCAGTGTCTGATGAATGACCGTCCCGGTTGTTCTGGGTTTTAATCTTCATCCTAAAATAAATAAATGAGTTGAAAATTCACTTCCTGTGTTTATTTTATCATGTTATAATGTTATTATAATTGATCTTCATGCAGTGCGTGTTTGTGTGTGTCTGTGTGTATCAGGTAACACACATTATTACAAACTTAAGAATTTATCATTCAAAGGTTTCTGTCCGGATTTATTTTTATTCTCTCACTTCAGTTTTCTTATTTGAATAAATCATTTTCACGCAGCAGATTCTCCCGATCCGGTCCGGGTCCGGGTCCTGATGGAGACTTTGGTATTTGCAGAATCTGCTTCAGCCTCGTCACTGTGTGGTTTTCTCTGCAGCATCACACAGGTGAGCAGGTGTGTGTGTGTGCGTGTTTTACTGAACATACAAACTGATCTGTGTGTTAAATCATGAAGGTCAGCGAGAGTAAAACGACAGCGAATCAAATGTCACCACACACACACACACATACATACATACACACACACACACACACACACTGCTGTGTTTCAGGAGCGCAGCTCAGATAAATAAAGTGAATTTAAATATTATGAACCTTCAAACATCATCCAATAACCAATCAATTAATCAGTCTTTGAATCATTGATTAAATCAGGACATGAAATTTTTTCCATCATTAAAACCAAAATCACAGCAACAGCAAACACACTGAAATCATTTTTGTTTATTAAAAATAAAAACTGAAAAAATAAAATAAAAATGTTCCGGAAATTAAAATAAAAAGATCCGAAGGCTTAAAAAGACTCTGTGTGAACGGTTTGAAGGATTTAACTCTGAAATACAAAGACAGTTTTAGTTTAGTTTGTTTTGAACTTTCTGATTTCCGCCTTCAGGCCGCAGCAGCGCTTCCTCCTCTTCGCTTTTTAGGGGTTTCATTTCTAATTCTTTAATTCATTTATTGTTTGTTTGTTTGCTTCTCCGAAAGGCCACCTCGGCTCCCCTCGGCCCGGCTCGGCTCGGCTCGGCTCTGCGGGCCTCTGTGCGCGTCGCCGCTGCGGGATCGTGTCTGCGGGTAATTAGCGGATAATTCCGGGATGCATTGGAGACATTTCGCGGCTCTGCGGCCCAAAAAGGGGAAAAAGCTTCAGATCAAAGTGAAATCTGTCGGCTCGTGTTCAGGTTCACGGCCCGCAAACAGCCGCGAAATCCGCACAGCAGCGGCGCTTTGAGGCGCCCGGAGGCCGCAGGAGACGTGCCGTGTCCGGCCTGAGCTCCGGCGACAGGAGCCGAGACAAGCCGACAGGGACCGAGGCCCGAAAATCCCAGAGAGAGAAAATTAATAAAACATAAAGAAGAAAAAAACGGAAGACACGAGAGACACAAAAGAAAGCAAAAACAAACAAACACACAAAGAAACGGAAAGAAATCCATAAAAATTACCCGCAAATCAAACTTCAATCACAAACAAGAACAACAAATAAACAAGATTAAAAGAAAGAATGAGAAAAAAAATAAGAAGACCAAAAAACATAAAAAAAGGAAATCAAAATAAACAAATAAATAATAAAAACACGTCATCAAAACTGTAAACAAGAAGGAAAAATAAACACAATATCAAAGAAGAGAAAAACAATAAATCAGCAGCTGTGTTTGTGTTTCCGTTAAATATTTACTGAAAACAAACAAACAAAAAGGCCTTCATCACGAGTTTCTGTCCCGGAGGGAGACTTAAAAAATAAACCAAATAAACATTTAATTTAATTTAATTTAATTTAATTTAATTTAATTTAATTTAATTTAATTTAATTTAATTTAATTTAATTTAATTTAATTTTGTTTGTTTGTTTTTTGTAATAAATTTTCTGGATATTATAAACAACAGCCAAAATGAAAAACAATTACAAAAAAATGTTTGTGTTAAAAATGTTCCTCCTTCCTCAGCTTATTGATGATCAGTGAGTCATATGATCAGCTGAATGATTCTGCAGTGTATCAGCTGATCATTATTATCAAAGATTACTGCTGTCATCGGGTGGTGCAGGTGATTGATTAATAGTAACTGATCATGTACTTTTTTCCCTGATGAATAAATATGTTCTCTGAGGTGGTTTTCACACGAAGCCAGTGGTCAATTATTGATCAGTTATCAGCACCTGGAGTCTTTTTAATCAATAACAGAAATGACTAAGTCATATAAATATTTAAGAACCATACTTTAAAATTTCTTCTCCTGGAGCTTCCTGTTCATCTCTTTTATTGATTGAAGAATAAATTATTGATCACTGATCAGCATTAAAACTGAAACCAACAGGTCCAAATCAACCTTTATAAAAAGAAAACAAAATCAATCAGCAATCAATAACCCGACCAGCCTGCAGTGTTTCCTGCTTTTATTTGAAAATGACAGAATAAGTTAAAACATGCATCAAAACCAACGAACAAACACGCAACAAGGACGCAGGGGGCGGGGCCTGAGTGTCCCACAAAACAGAAGAAGAAGAAGACCTCCCACTTCACTCATGCACATGGTAATAATCAATAATCAATAATCAGTGATGGATTAAATACACAGACAGGAAGTGATTCTGCTTTTACACACAGTCAAAACTATAGATCAGATCATCGCTTGATTATAAGTTGAAACAGCTGCTCGATCAGTTATTGATTATTGATCAGCAGCAGCTTCGTTAGTCTCTCTGCTTCCCGTTTATACGTCAGAGATAAAGTGATCCGTGGTTTCAATTTGAAACGCACGTGGTGATGGACAGAGATGCAGACTCCCAGCATGCCTTGCTCCCAGTGCTCCATGATGAAGGAGGTCTCAGAGGAGAGAGGAGGATGCTCAGGTGTGTAATCGTTTGTACCCTCAGGTGTGAAAGAGGCGTGGCCACAGCTGGAACGTCAAAACATGGAGGGAGAAGAAGATTAAACTTTCTTTGTGTGGATTCAAAAGCCGGTCCTAAATCCAGCTGCAGGCAGATGTTCCAGCTGTGAGTCATATCAAGTTTAAAATGAGGCTCTGATTCAGGGAAGCCATTCAGTTGGGAGGGGCTTAAACACATTGCACACCGAGCATGCTCAGAAACCTCTTCCTGCTGCTGGGACTGACATGAATGCTGAGCTGCAGGAAGTGCTCCAATATGTCACGCTCTTATTTTCAAACATCTTCTAAATTAACCTTATTTTGAAATTTTAACTCCAGTTGAAACTGGTTCAAAACCTCAGAGTCATTTTTAGGAATAAACAATAAACTGATGGTTACTTTAACTTTATACGAAAATATATCAGACGATCAAATACTTGATGGATCATTTTAGTGGCTCTTCTGTAAACAATAAGAAATGATCCAGTAAAAGGCTGCAGCTTCACATAACTGTCTCTCTGAAATCTTTTGGAATTAAAGGATAAAGAGGCACAAACAGTAAAATAAAAGTACTCAAAATTTAGGTACTCGAGTAAAAGCACTCAGTTATTGTGTTTGTTAGTTTCAGGTGTCCCTGTATCAGAAACACTGAAAGCAGCTTCAGCCTCAGTTTAAATGGAGTCTCTCTGAATGTTGTCTGAATGCTGTGAACGCTGTGTGAACATTGTGTGGTGCTGTCTGAACACTGTATGGCACGGTGTGAATGTTGTGTGGTGTTATGTGAACATTGTGGGAACGTTGTGTGAATGTTGTTTGAACGCTGTGTGAACGTGTGAACATTACGGTGTGTGGATGCTGTTTAAATGTTTTGTGAATGTTGTGTGAACGCTGTTTAAATGTCTGAAAGCTGCAGGATTAGGAAATTACTTTTATCTTCATAATGTATAAAAATTATTTCCTCTTTTTTAAAGTTTTATTAATTATAAATTGTGTAATTTTAACTGTGAGATGACCAAACAAACTGATTAACTCATTAATTTGTGATCGCAGTTACGGCTGTATTGGAGTACTTTTTTCTTTTTCCCTACTTCTTTTTCCTGACTGAGTACTTCCTGCAGTTCTGAGCAGAAGCTGATCAGAAACCGCCCAGATACAAACGGCAAGCGGAGTAGAGTGAGACTCTTTTGGGTGAAAAGATCCTTCAGATAAAAAGCCTTTAATCTGATTGGCGAGTTCTCAGGCTGAGGGTCATGACCCTGCTGGAGGTCAGCGGCGAAGCAGACGAGGTCGTGGGAGAAATAAATCCTGATCAGAAAGATGAGTCCCGATCATCGATCTGCGGCTGTGTTTGTAAACATCTGCAGCGGGAACTTTGACCTCATACTCAGCAGGACTCCAAACCTGAATTGCTGAGGCTCAACCTGTGGCTCGGGGCCCTCTAAAGGACACCAACAGTTTCACAGATGTCTGAGCAGAAAGCGCTACGCTCAGTCAATAATATGCTCAGGTAAGGGTGAAAGGTCAGCGAAGGGTTGACGCTCACTGCTGACCCAGCTCTCAGAGACAGCAGTCTGGCTCTCATCCAGTTCTTAACGAGCCCAGTTTCTGTATCTGAACCCTGAACCTGAATATCTGGATCTGATCCAGGTTTTTAGAGACATCAAAATCGGATCTTTGCTGAGCCAGTCCACTGTGGACGAGCGGACCAGTTCGTGTCCACCCAATCTGATCTGTCTGTTTTCAGACTGGAAACTTACAGAACTGTTTTATAAATTATTTAATGCAACTTTAACCACCCACTGATTCAAGCTAGTATCTGAAATCTGTGTGTCAAATTCACTGATATTTGGATGGAGTTTGGTCAGAACTCACGTGCATAGAGACCACATTTAAACTAGACAACATTTTAGTGAAATCCAGTGTGGATATTTGTGCATACAGAGTTTGATTTGGATATAACTCCCTGCAAACTGAAGTAAAATTAGGTCAAATTTGAATGAAGCTTAGCATGGCTGCACCTACATTCAGAGTGTTGAATTAGGTAAAATTTGAATGAGTCTGGTTTGGATTTGCCTTAATGCACACTGATGTTACACTTGCAGATGTTTGAATGGCGTCTGGTCATACAGGTGGGTTTTGAGTATTAAATGGGTCCAATGATGCTGGTTTCTCTCTGTTCCTATAAACCTTGTGTCCCCAACAAAACCAGGATCAGACTCAGAACCAGGACTCCCAGGGTTCCGCCTCCCTGCAGAACCCCGTGGTTCATTATTTTCCAGGGTTCTTTCAGCAGATCAGAAGCTGAACTCTGGTTCTGGTCTGAACTGGTCCTCGTGGCTGGGTTTTCCTGCGTCGATTTTTTTGTTGTGACTTGTGTGTAAAAGCAGATCACAGACCTGGGGTCAGTTTCATCGTGTCTGTTGGCGTACTGGTTCGGTCACAGTGCAGGAGTTCAGGAGTCCATCTCAGTCCGACAGGAAGTCCATGACGGCTGCATGCAGAAAGTCCAGCAGGAGGTGGAGTGGCTACTACGAGGTGTTGAGGAGCGGTCTGGGATAGACCCCCTGGTAGTAGGAGGTCTCCAGCGACTCCATGGTCCTCCCCCCGAGGCCAGATGTCCCTCCGGTGTTGTAGGAGGAGTACTGCAACGCCTCATAGGCCTTCAGGTCCAGTTTGTGCTGCTGCTCTGAGGACGACATCAGGTTGTTGATGGAGAATGGATGGTTGAAGGAGTAATGCGGGTCTCCTTTGATGTGGAGCTGCGAGTCGTGGGCCATGGAGTGGGGGGGCAGGGAGAGGGAGGACAGGAGCTGGGCGCCGGACACCTTGAGGTCGGACGGCCCCCCACACCTCCCCGCAAGTCCAGCCCGGGAGGCGAGGCCGCCTGGCTGGAGGAGGGCAGCGAGGAGTCCAGGAGTCCCGGAGGTTTAATGGTGTCTCCCGCAGGAGACACCGCCCCACCTCCACTGCTGCCACCCTGCTCCTTCCTGCCATCTGATTTGGTCGACATCTTCTTCTCACACTTGAACCTCTTCTGGCGGCGCAGGTAGCAGCCATTCTCGAACATGTTCCCAGAGTTGGGTGCAGTGTCCAGTACGAGCCCTTCCCCGGTTTGTCCGGTGAGCGTGACACCTTCACGAAGCAATCGTTGAAGGACAGCGAGTGGCGGATGGAGTTCTGCCAGCGCTGCTGGTTCTGCCGGTAGTACGGGAAAAGGTCCATGATCCACTGGTAGATCTCACTCAGCGTCAACATTTTACTGGGCGCCTGCTGAATTGCCATGGTGATGAGGGAGATGTAAGAGTATGGCGGCTTGGCGTGCGGGTAGCTCCGTCTGAACGCCTTGTTGTCACGGGATCGGTTCAGTCCCCGCCGCCGTACGCCATTCCGGGGCTCATGCTGGGGCTCATGCCACCGTACGGGTTCAGACCCATCGAGGCCTGCTGGGCTGACACAGAGCTCATGCTCGATGGGCTTAGGGCCCCACCCATCGAGGCCACACCTCCGCCCAGCCCCGTCATGGCTGCCGGAGCAGAACCGCCCATTGCTCCCACAGGGGCAGGGCTGAGACCGGTGCCGCTGTAGGACATGTTGAAGGAACCTGATGTGGTCCCACTGCTCGACATGTAGCCAGACATTGAACCCATCCCGAGACCAGAACCCATCCCACCACCGGCCATTGGGGAGTAAACCTGCAGAGAGAGACCAGAACCGGTCAGAAACAGAAACAGAACCAGGCAAAACCAACTACAAGCACTTTAATACAGGACAAGTCAGACTAAATATATTTGAAATAAGAACCAGGTCTAAGAGCCAGTTTGCCCAGCCTCCTGCAGCGCCCCCTGCTGATTGTTTACCTGCAAAAACCTCAAACTAGAAAAAAAGTTTCTTCTGGATTTATTTCAGTTACAGGTGGACCATAAGATCCTCAGACAAGGAATAAGCCCAACCCAGTCCAGAGATCTTTTGTCTTTAGTCCAGGCCCAGGTTTAGTCCTGAGCGGGGAGGGGGAGGGGGGTAGAAGGGTCATCGAACCAAATGCAAAGGTCAGAGATTCGATTCCCTGAAGTGTGTGTGTGTGTGTGTGTGTGTGTGTGTGTGTGTGAGAGAGAGAGAGAGAGAGAGAGAGAGAGAGAGAGAGAGAGAGAACCAATCCACGTCTGGGAACCTGCTGTAAGGAACATTTGAAGAACATTTTCTGCTTTGATAACCAGTTTAAACTGTGAGGATCTGATAGAAAATATTTCAGACTCCGCGCGTCTGTGGATTAATCCGTATAATCCATGAGCGCCACTTCCTGTCAAGAAGAAGTCAAGCAGATCAATGCATTATAGATGTTATTATAAATAATAATGATGATCATTTATATTTGTTAGTATTTAAGGTCCGAGTCTCTCTTTCAGGTTCATGTTTTAGGAGTTCAAAATCAGCCGTAGAGAACAAATTTAATTTGATTCATTTAATTTCATCGCATTAGGATTTTTTTTTGTGTGTGTTGACGGTTATTAATGTATATTTATTCCGACTGTGGCCCAATCAGCGGCGGCCTCCTGCTCTTTCTTTCAGCTTCAGTCTGATTTTTAACTTTCAGACTTTTGAGTTTAAGCTGATTAAAGGCGATAAAAACGCGCCGCTCGGTTTAAATCAGAGGCTCAATGATCAGTTTCAGCTCTTACTGTTGGATCAAAACCATCGGGAACATTTTCAGCTTCATTCAGACTTTAATTTAAAAAATTCATGATTTTTTTCTGTTTATTTTTCTGTTTTGTTTTGTTTTTATTATTGTTTTTTTTGGTCTGAAACAAGAAAATAACGGAGAAAAGATCCGTTTCAATAAAGACGAGTTTGACGCACTGAAACAGATGCAGTTTGAGTTTCAGTGAAACATTAAAAAATCATTTGAAGCTCAATTATTATTTTTTATTATTCTTTATATTTGTAATTGAAAGAAAAATGACCGAAACGTCAGATCAATAAAAAACAAAAGGATCAAATAACTGTCAAATCTGATTTTCACTCATCAAATTCAATCAAAGTATTAAACAATCGTTTTCACATCAGAGCTGAAATTACTTTTCTCTTTAAATCTTTAAAAAATAAACTGGGATTTATCCGGTAATAAGAGCTCGTCTCCGAGTTTATTTCCTGTAATCGGGGATCAATAACGGGAGAAGCAGCGGCGGGTTTTCCGCAGAGTTTCAGCGCTTCTTTGTTTGGATGTTTCTGATTTTCTGTGACAGAAACTTTGAGGAGGAACTCTGAAAGAATTCACTCGTTTTTCTTTTGCTTTAAAGAAATTTCCCTGCAGATCTGATCGGAACCAAGGAGTCCGTTTTTCAGACGCCGTTTTTCGCTCCTTAAAAAATATTTTTATCTAATAAAACAGATTTTTTTTCCAGGTGCAGA